>JBCJKH010048590.1:50442-72162 GCA_039877255.1 Loriculus beryllinus
CAGATCATGCTTGCTGTCTTTCGATAGGTTCATTCCAGGTTCAATGCAAACAAGGAGTACTCGATTTAGGTTTGGCCTGACAGTCCCCATTACACCCTTCTGTGAGCTATTCCTTCACATGGACAAAAACTGTTGTTTGAGGGATCCTGAGAGAAATAATAAATAGATAGAGGCATTCACTAGACCTTCCCTCAAAAGCTACATGTACACATGGATACCCTGTAGGAGTTAGAATATAGCATATATTTTAAATCAAATCAACAAAACAATATATGATCTAGCACTCTGCTTCTCTAGCCAACAAGGTATTTGTAGAGTAATGAATACTTTACTTTTAGATGTACCAAAAATATGAGAATAAGAGTTGCAGAATTATCAAACCACACAAAAATGTCTAATCAGTTCATCCTGTTTCCCTAGAGCCCTTTTAATCAAAGTGCTTTTAAGATCTTTCCTCTAATATATTACTTTGGATGAATTTTTGAAGAAAATGGAATTTTAAAGTGTCTGAAGAGCAAGATCAGGCTGTGATGTTTGTTTGGAAAAGGAAATGATCCCCAGCTGTGTCTGCTCTTTCAAATGCTTTGAAGGAAACTATCTCTGACCCACAGTAGAGGTTTGTGCTGGCTGCTCTGCATGCCTTCTGCTATTTGAATTGAGGATGAACATGCAACACAGCTCCTCAGAGCAGTTCACAGGAGCCACCCAAAGAGTGGCTTCAACTCCTGTGTCACAAATATGCCTTGGAGACTATGTTTTCCTTCAGAATAGGTACAAAATACAAAATCTGTATCCTGGATTAAAAAATCTTCAGGTTTGAGTGTTCTCTGATTTGACCAAAGGAGGTAACAAGGATATTGAGATTCCATCAGGATTCTTGAAAAGTATGTCGGTCTAAAACTTTTTTTTATGTTATTTTCCTGTTTCCATATTTGGCTTCCCTGAACTCGTTCACAATATGGGGACAGAGAGCTATCAGAGGAAGTCAGCAATCACAAGTTCTGCATGAACTTGGACGTATTGTTCGCACATCCACTTAATCTCTTGAATTCATTTCAACACAAAGTCAAAGGTCTAAAAGCAACCAAGTACATTCATGTAAGAACATGGTCTATGAAACTGCCTCAAGTGAATAAGTCATAGAATATTGGAGACCAGGTTATTCTGGGAAATGTTGCCATTTGCTTGATATTTTTATTCTCTTCTCCAGCACCTGCTGTTACTCACTGGCAAGGACTGGGTACTGCATCAAGGAGAGCATTATTATGACAGATGTACTTCGTAATAGAAATTACCGTAGCTTCTGATTTGTGTGCTGACTTTACGCACAAACTGAGGCATTTTGGAAAATTCAGTACATTTCTATTCATCTTTCATCTCTAAAATACAAATTTACAGATATAGAATAAAAAGATAGTAAAGAAATAGATTTAAACGTCATAGTAGCATCTCGAAGGATACTTAGATTTGTTCTGTGTTTCTTCCCCTGTTTCCCAGAATGTTTTAGAATCCCTGTTATTTGAACACCCTTAGGTCATGTCTGTCTTGTGAATCTAAGGTTTATACCTGCCAAACGTGATGTCTGAAACTCAGCTGTATCCTGGCTCCAGCATCAGAAGCATCTACCAAATGCATAACAGTCATGTATAGGATGTCTGCTGATAGACTGGACTGCAGCAATCCTGCTTTTCACCTGGTGCATCTAAACAGCCTAAGTGAGAGTTTGGGCTGGTAATAGGTTATGCATGCCCGAATTATTCTCAAGGTGTCAACTGCTTGAGCTAGGCTGGTTTAGTGCTCAAATGTTTACAATGGGAATGGCAGATAAAACTGATATTGAGGGCACTTGATAGTTCAGTATTCCATCATGTACTAAACCCACATCGGGTGTAAATAGTTTGCTTTATCTTCCCAGTTCCTTCTGTCTGAAGGCTTCCCTTCTGACCAGCATAATCATGTGTGCAGATTTTTTAAGGACATTGAAATGAACGGTTTACTGACACACCTTTTGTAAGCCCCCATGGGCTGGAACTGTCTGTACTCTTGAGACAACCAGATGCAAGATCCAGCTCACATTTGCTAGGACTGTAGCAGAGCTGGAGCGTGCTTGCATGTAGAAGCTCACACAGGAGTAGCTTGAGACAGGCTGGGTAGCTGTTGGCAGAAAAAGTCACCACTCTTCCGTTATAAATACCGGCATAGCCAATGACATCAGGCCAGTTTCCATCTCTGCTGAGGTGCCAGACACCAATCATGTAATTGCTGCAATGTATTTTTTCTTAAGGATGTGCAGACTGTCTATACAAATCAGTAACACCTGAGTCTATGCTGGCCCTTGGAAAGCGGGAGCTTCCCCTTGCAAATGTCCCACTATCTACTTCTGTTACTTTAGCTGCAGAAAACAGCACACACTAGCAGAAAAATAGAGACCTCTTGAAGTCAGAATATCGAGCACCTCAAGCTGTATATAGTCAGTATATGGATCAAGTTAGCAGAAGGTCTGACATGCATGTACCAGAGATCACCTTTTCTTACTGTGAATGATAATAAAAATTTAATTTCTGCTCTGTTTTATATTGCTTATACAAGCTCAAAACATTATTGGACTGATGTTAATCCAAAAATTATGTAACCTTATAAGGAAAAGTTTGGTATCAATTTGAGGGTGATTTATGAACTATAATGTAAAATACACAGGATTATTTTTGAAATATTATAATATCATACCCCAGTGAAAAGAGCAAGGAAAGTGAAACCTAAGACTAACAGTCTTTTGCCGCAGAAAGCTAAACGCACATTGTTCTGTGTGTTTAGCATGGGGGAAAACTATTTTCTTCCAGAAATAGCCACCGACAGTAATATATAGCTATACACATATGCTCATTAACAGAGATAAATGAGTTACAGGCCAAATTTGCTGTGGGATTGGCCTGTGCACAAAAAAAATTAAAAATATAATAACAACAGCAACAGATGCAAGTTAGCAAATCTGTTCCCGTGAGTCTCTAGTGCTGGCATATGCATTTCATTTGCTGAGAATTTCATTAGGACATTTCTTAAGTTAAATGAAGAGATTAAAAAAAAACAAACTCTACATAGTTGTGCTGCTCATTTTACACTCCAAAATTAAAGTTCTTTCATATCTGTCACATATGCAGTACAGGAACTTCACTGAGATCTATCAATCTTACTCTATAGCTTACCCAGTGCAGTTAAAAATGTGGTCATTAAAGTTCTAAAAGCATCAGAAACATAAAAATCTCAATTTGTACGTATTGTGAGGAGCGGCTGTGGGAAGTGGAGTTATTCAGCCTAGAGAGAAGGAGGCTCAGAGAAGAGTCCTTAGTGCTCCCTACAGCTACCTGAAAAGTGGATGTTGGTCTCTCCTCCTAAGTAACAAGTGATAGGACAAAGCAAATGGCCTCAGTTTGCACCATAGGAGGTTCAAATCAGATACCAGAAAAGAATTCTTCACCCAAAGGATTGTCAAGCATTGGAACAGGTTGCTCAGGGAAGTGGTTTAGTTACAATCCCTAGAGGTATTCAAAATACGTGGCACTGAGGGACATAGTTCAGCAGTGGACTTGGCAGTGTTAGGTAAATGTTTGGACTTACAGGTCTTTTCCAACCTAAATGATTCTATAATTGTATGATTTAGTCTGTAAGTAAAACAAGTACCATGAACAACTTGTACGGTGAAGATTAACACGTTTCTTCATCATAGGAGCGCTCTTAGGATTATGTTTATGCATCACAAGCCCCAATACCATGAGACAGAGGGAAAACTGTTTAGATAAAATGCAATTTCTGCCATCTTAGTTTGCATGTAAAACATATTGTGTCGATAACGTGAATGAACAGTGATTTTAATATGCATGTTCTATTTTTAAAATAAGTCAGGCTTGCCTGCCATATTCTCCTGTAGCAGCCATTCTTTAAGACAATTAAATATATTAAATACAATATTAATACATATTAGATACTTAGAGATGCATTTAATTTTCCCCAAGCAAGTAATACCAGATTCAAACATAATATTAAATAACAATGCAGCACAGAGGATTTTAAAAACACTGTTCTTGAGAAAATGAGGCCAGCAAGTGCCACAGAGTAGGCAATAGGATAGCATTCAGCTAACCAGGTTGCCCAGGCTAACGAGGCCCATAACGAAGCATCTCCACACTATGTGCATCCTAACCATTTTATATTCTTCATGTGTTTTGATTCATGATTAATCCTGGATGCATATATGCCCCTGTCCTCTGGCTCCAACACTGACTCAGCTCTCCAAACAGCCACTAAATTCATTCAAAATGTTCTACATGAAAATGCTGGGACATTTTCCAGTAATTGCTGTATTTTATTGTACATTTTCTCCTTCAGGTCACGTTCCCTAAGCAGCTCAAGTTTGCTCTCAGTACAGCATAAGGAGAGTTCAATGAGTGAAAAGTCAAATGAGCATAAACACTGCCAGACTCAAACTACATTATTTGACAAACGTTCTCCTGCCTAACAGAAACATCTAACTAAGACAACAACCAGCTATACTAAGACCAGTATAAAATTCTGTTTGAACCTTGAAAATGCCATCTCTAAGCATTTATTCTGGAATGTGTTGTCACTTCAAACAACATAACTTAGTGGGAGGGAGGTAGCTGCTTTTCCAAATGATTGGAGCAAAACTTAGTGCTGCTCATTGATGTAACTGTATTTAAGAGTGCAAACCTACTTTCCTGACTGGTACAGACTGACTTTTCTCCCAAATCACAGCAGTCTGGAAAAGTTACTGAACATGGATGAACCTGCAAAAAAGCAGATCCTGAAGAATTAAATCCTGCATCTCTTGCTGCTCACAACTTACCAGAAGGCTTGTGTGACCTAGACCTGCGCTTAGAGAGGACAAAAAGGTCGTGGCACAAGAAGGTGTAAAGTTTTATTAGAAAGGAGTGGCGTCATCCTGTGCCTGGGAGCATGCTCAAACACTAGAACAAACTAACTCATTTGGCAATGACAAAAAAATATCTAAAAAAACAAATGGAAGGTTTATTACAAGGTTTAGTTTGAGAAAATGAAGAGGTTAAAAATTGAGGGTTTACAAGGTCATCAGCTTTGAATAGTGCTTTTCTTCCTATGTATAAGTATATATCAAGTTGCTAGTGGCTTGCCACAGTGGAACATCCATATACATGGGGGACACACCAACCAGTCTAGCTTTCCTCACAGCATTCTCAGTGCAAACATGATAAAGACTTGGTCAGCTTAGTCACACTGTAAACAACACTGAGCAAATAAATCATAACACACAATAAAGTGAATTGGGATGAAGTTCATTTGCTGAGTAAACAACCACCAGAGCAGTAATCACAGTCATTTTATCTGATGTAATGGCAAAATCAAAATAGGCTACAGATCTGCTATTACCATAATCCCTGATCTCAGCAGAACCCCTTAATAAAGTAATTCTTCTTGTGATTTCTGGCTGATGATGCTTCTAAGAATTACAGCAAACATACTGACTGAAGGGTTCACAAAATAAACCATGACATTCAGTATAATCCTATACCACATGCTATATATATAATGAGCATGATCATGCTCTGGGCTCCAGATAGTCTAAGCCTCTAGAAAGGGCAAGCGATCACAATCTTTCAGTTTCTTTTCAGCCTACACAGTCAAGCACTCTTTCTGTGGCAACCAAGAGTTTAAGAAGGGTGCACTGGTATGAGCTTGGCTGTGCCTGTGGCTAGACCTGGCACTCCTAGTTAAAACAGTTTAGGCTTTTGTAGCTTGTCTCACCTTTAGCTTCAACTACCCAACACTGACAATGCTTGAGGACACTGTGAAGTAGCCTTGTGTTTCACAATGTGGGGAACAGATTTTCAGTGAACCCCACTAGGACTGTTTATCTGTGATATGTTACCTGCTGCAGCAGGTGATCGTTCTCAAGGGAGAAGGGAGAATTCCTTTCCTCTTTCAAGTCTCATGCTACTATATGACTCAAAAAATGTCCTCTGCCACAAGTGTTCAGCAGGTCAGTGCATCACAGCGGAGTCTCTAATGCAAGAGAAGGTAGAGCAACACATGGAAGCTCTCTTTACAGTGGTAAGAGATAGAGTCTTTAATTAAATAGAGGTGTTCCCAACCAATGAATACACAGGAGCAGATACCAGATATGGGAGAAGAGAGTGGAATAGTATCAGACTGCTCCAGACTACGGAGCACACTCACTCACCTGGATTTCTGCAAGGGCTCTATCATCCATAAATGATGAGGGGAAGCCTAATTGCCCAAGAACTATCTAAAAACAGGTACATACTCTTCGACAGAGTAGCTAAAATACATAAAACATTACTATGTGCAATTTTCTCTGGACTCTGCGGAGTTTAATGATTTCCTCAGGAATAAGTAACAATAAAAAGTTAATTACACAACTTAACCTGGATTCTCAGTTATAATTTCTGTGGAGTAATATGGGAAATTACAATTCTACAATGGTCATTTTATCAGCTAATGATTTACAAATGTTTCCTGGAAAACATAATAAAAATCATAAAAAAAAAAAAAAAAAATCAAAAAAAAAAACCCTATGTCAAGGATTATTCTGGTAAAAATAAAAAAAGATTTTAAAAAAACTGAAACCAAAAACCCAAACATTACTAAGGCTCTCATCAGGGTTTCCCCTTACTTGAGTTTCCCCTTTTATCTGTTTAGCCATTTCTCAGAATATAATCAGCCCTTTATCATATTGCCAGATTGCCTTCAGCTTGTTTATCTTAATCTTGACAACATACATTTTAATTTATGATCACTTGACTGTAGTCTGAAAGATACAACTGACTTTTATTGTGTGGAAGGGAGAATGTAATATAAAAAAGTGTGACAGAGAGAATCCTGTTAAACCATATTTCCGAGAAACCCCTATGGAAAACACAAAAAATGTGGGGTTTTCCCACTTTTGTTGCTGGATAAAATTGACTAGATCTTAATATATTTTGTTCTATGCACAATACAGTGCAATTTAGGGTATTTCAATCAAGCAAATGGAGAGATTCCAGAGAAGATCTGCAAAAGCCTACACAAAATGAAAACAAGACTATTTTCAGAAATTGCTACTAAAAATCTTGGAGATATTTAGTCTAGAGGGGAGAAATGGTAACAGTCTTCATACATAGATCTGCTGCAGAGAAGAAAGAAACCAATTGTCTCTTCTTCAGGGCAATAAGTCATTGGTTTAAAACTGCAGAAAAGGAGAGAGAAGTTTTGAAATCAACCCAGGAGTAAAAAAGCGCTGAATTGGAGCACCTCCACAGTCAAGGAACCTCTGTCTCTGAAGAAATAAGAGCAGGAGAAACACTTGAGTTGCGAATGACGGTAAACTCCGTGAGTCTGTAATTAGCCAAGCAGATGGATTAAATAACAGCCCAAATTCTCTTTCAGAACAATGTGATACATTAAAAAATCAAAGACTTGCTGAGTTGGGGTCTAGCCTGTGGTCCAGCATCTTTTCATGTACTGGCTGATGAATTCCTTTCTTTTTAACCTTTTGTTCTCCACAGAGCAAGTCTAGGAGACATAGCTTAAGCAGAGTACAGCTGAAGTGACTTTTCTACTGTCAAAAAATATTAGAGATTTCTTTTCCCGTTTTTTCAGCCATAGAAATAACCACATTTTTTCAATTAATTAGAGTACTGATTTCTCCAAGGTTTTAACCTTTGCTTGTGATGAAGTAAAATATCTCTCTCTCTAATGTCTTACTGGGAACTTTATTGCTATTGCAGTTTTGTACCTTACGAACCTATGGCATTTGTGATGCTTAAATAAAAAGTAGACTGCTGTAGATTTGTTTTAATCTCATTTGTTTTCATCTCCTCAATTAATTGGAGGTAGGACGGGTATGTGCACAGCTACAAAAATGAGTAGATCTAGAGCTAGAGCCTAAAAGCTGTAGGTTTGTTTTCTCTGTGAAACAAGAGCACACATAATTTTCCTTTCTTCCATTTCATTGAACATGAAATAAAAAATCATCTGAGTGTTGTTCCTGTGTCTAAAACTTGTACTTATGAGAAAGCTGACTAGTTTTTAATTAATATAAAAATATTTCCATCCACAAAACAAAAACAATGTCTTTACTCTCTACATTTATACATGCTGAAAATGAAGTTCCTGGATTTGGGCCTACTCTGAATTTACATATAAGATGGTGAAATGCAGTCCTTCAATTACAAACAAATGTTTAATTCTGCCAACGTTGCCCAATTTAGTTTCTGGCTAGTTGCAAAATAAAAAAGCCATTGGGAATTTGCATATGTTATGGCTTTTCTGTTTAACACACTTATTAGTTTTAAGCTCTTGATGAAATGGACTAGTAACCTTGAAAATTAAATATGCAGCTCTGGGTGTTTTTGTGTAGACTTTACCACACTAAAACACATCCTACTAAGTGACAATTAATAGCTACACAGTATAACTACAGTGTAATCAATGTGATGGCTACATCACATGATTTAGAAATTTAAATTACGTTGCATGGGCTTATGTCAGCATGCACAGGTTTTTTTATCTTTTTTTTCCATGAGTAATAATTTCTTTACTGACAGAGAAGGGGCTGGCATTAAAATACCTTTTGATGCAGCACAGGTTTATAAGCTCCCTAAAAAGGGACTCGTGTCAGGCTTTAGGGGAGCTGAAGTGATGTCCAGAAGCAAGTGACTCCCTCTAAATCCTATGTATAGGAGAGAGCAGAGCATCACATGCTAGATCCCAAAAGAGCCAGGACACTTATTTGGTAGAGACCTTCTCTACCTGAGGCAGGCATCCAGGTGTCCCACTCTCCTTTTAACAAGTTGTCAGAGCCCTATCTTTTGCCACCCATGTGGCAGCCTCACTTCTTTCCAGCACCCTTTTAACGTAGCCTTAGCAGGAAGCATGCTCCTCATGATCAAACTCTCACCAATATCACCAGAAAAGGAAGTCATTGGCCCTTCTCTGACATTCAGGATTTAAACCTCAACTCAGCCTGTAACTCACTGAGAAGAACTGCTGTAAGAATCTCTAATGAAGACTTCAGATAACCCCTGAAAGAACTTAATTCAGTTTGTCAAATGGGCAAATTGGCCGGGGAATTATCTCATTTTAAACACCTCACCGCTTTCCCACCCTTTACTAGTGTGAGACAGATCAGTTTGAGAGTTGCCAACTCTGTGAGGGGCCAGAATTAGAGTCCCAAGCAAGCACTTAGGATCTTTGTTGAACGAGAGCTCTGGTCTATCTGTACTTGGCATCAGCTCAGTGATTCACAATAAAACCATTCATAGACTTTCTTTACAGTTGCAGCAGGATGGGGAAGTGCTGAAAAATTTAAGGTGTTGCTTGCACTCCCCCTGGAAGCTGTCAACTTTATGAGTTGACCCAAGCTGCTGAAATGGTGCCAATTTGTGGGGTTACAACCAGTAATTCTTCAATGCCTTCCCTTAAGAAATGGGATATTGTTTACAAGGGACCAAGGAATCTACTCCATTACACAGTCCAGCCCCTACCAGTTAACATCTGTAATTAAATCATGTAGGAAAGTGATTTTATCTATCACACATAATGAACTCACTGAGATCCATTCTGTCACCTTTGCCAGCCAGCATGCTACACAGCAGGGAATGGAGGAAAGTCCTGCTTGTCTTGATGGAGACACCCCATGAACCCTAAACATTGTGCTGAAACAGAAACGAATGACAGACCGATGGCATGTCAACAGAACAAATTAAATACCATGGTTAATGCAGAGGAAAGCAGCAATTATTAGCTTTTGTTCCACTGAGGAAAGGAAAGAACAGACATACTTTGGTAGCATATGTCATATGAACCCAACAGAGCCCACAAGAAGAAACACAAAACTGTAATCATCACTTTCCCTTGTGGTTTATTACACAGTTTGTGTCCTAGCACTATGTTCTGCAATTTTATGGTGCTTTTCAAATTAAACTTCTACATATTTTCATTTGATTATAACTGTGGAATGGAAACGTGTCAAAGCTAACCCAGGCATGCTTATTGTCCTCTGGTTACCCACAAGCGCACATTCTGAACTCACACACGTAAGCACAGCAGTCTGATGCAAACAGCCTTAAAATATAAAATGAAGGTTAGTGCAATTTAATGGCAGTGAAGCTACCATGAAATCCACAGAGAACTCTTTAAGCCACTCTGTTTTTCAAGCACATATTTAACAAACTTTTAGGACTTAAACAGTAATGGCATTGTAAAATTATTTTTTAATTTATACCAGGAACCTTACACATCTTCTGTGGGAATGCAACATGAATTTAAATTTGGATTTTGTGTTCGTCAGTGACAGGACACCAGCTTTCTTCTGAAACTACCATTTCAGTTTGTCTGGATAATTATTAACTGCTGATTTGCTCATAAATGCCATCTAGATTTCAGTATATTTTAGCTTGTGATAATGACAGAATTTGTGTTAACTCTTTTTTTGTATCTGGACAGTAAATCCATATATTTATCAAAGAAATTAAAGGAGAGAAAGGTTAATAAATGCTATGACTCTTTTGCATTTTGTAAAATATGCTATATTCCCTTCTGGCAGGAGTCTTGATGTTCTTCACAGTGGTAACATGGTCAGGTCAACAGTGAATATTCTTGAACATCCTTATCTTCATTTAGAAGATGTAAATTCCAATGTTGATCAAGTTTTCTCTGCAGCTGTTAATAACTTGCCACAGTACAGCTAAGCTTCTGTCAGGATAGCAGTTTGACTAAGCACATCAGCTAAGCGAACTGACACTGGAGTCAGCATGAAAGGTCACTTTGCCCTGTAAAGGCATGACCTTGGCCATGTGCATGAAGCCAGTCCAATTGGATTTTATCTGTCAGTGAAAGAAGAATTTCAGATTCAGTCATCTGGTCAGGGAGTTACTTGCACAGGAAAACTGTGTACTTTTTCTCTGAATCCCTATGAACTCTTGCACAAGATGAGATGTTCCTTTTATTTAGACTTGAGCTGGTAAAAACACTCTTTTCTGGGCAAATATCCCAGCAGAAATTCGTGACACATTGCAGTGGAACTCCATCACTCCTGGGGCAGCCTAGAGAGACAGACACTTCCTGCATGCTGATCCTGTCCAGGAAGAACTCAAAGCTACTGCCACCAATGCCACCTGAAGGTGCCTAGTGCTGTTAGAAACGTACTCCACTTTGCTTTGCAGAGAACTTTGTGTCAACCATACCCCAGCTTATTGCTAAAACAGCACTGATTCATAACCTCACCAATTTAATTGCATTGTAGTTGTTAGAATAAATGAATAGTCCTTCTCCACAGAATCAAGTAGTAAAAGCTGGTGCTGAAACTGAGCACCAGTGCTGTAATGTATGTCAGGCAGTAGTTTCTTTAGAGAAAAACCTTGACTTGTGTACTGTGATGCCTTACATGACTTATCTGCTTCTCAACGAAGAGCAGAATGCCTGTTAGTGGTTTCTTCTCTTAGCAACACCAGATTTTGTTGTGCTTAATGCTATCAGCACCTCTCTGCTTTTGAAAGAGTTCCCAACTTCCACTTTACTAAAATGTGGCAGATCTTGAGAGCTCTTTAAACCAAACCTACGCCAGAAAACCACTAGCATTACTGAACATTTTTTACTTTCTTCAATCCAGCTATGCATCGTGACAGCAACTGAAAGCCTCAAACTGGATAACTAGTTTCTAACTAATGCCAAGATAGGTGGGATTTGTAATCAGTTTAGCATACAGATTTATAGCAATGCTGAACCAACAATACAGAAATGCTTCATGAGTGCACATCACAGTGTAAAGAGACCCTACACTGAATCTTCTTCATAGGCTTCGTTCAACATTGTCCCCCCACTAACAGAGGGATTACCTCAGGCTTCATATTTTTGTCTTTAGCTCATTCCAGCTAAATTCTGCCCAAACTTAAAAGCAAGTAGGATAGTGCCTGTTACCATTCTGTGATGAGGCTTCAGCACACATAAGAACAATTATTTTCCATCACCGTGAGTAACAAGGGAGCTGGCACTAGAGATCAGAAAATGATCCTGCAGTCTTTGTAGCAGCTAAGGTCCCCCACATAAGGAGAAATGTTCACCCTTAATGCAGTTAAAACGTATGTTTTACTGCTCACTCTTGAAAACTGCCTTGCATGGATTTGAGAATTAGGCCCAAATCCTTTAAAGTACACGTGACTGACATAAATGTATGATTACAGTCTTTCTCATACATGCAGGGTCATTTTCATACCTTGTGAATGATGAGGAATTGAACAGTATTGCTTGACAACTTCGGAATGCATTTATATGCCCCTGACATTTTTTATGCAACTGGACTAGGAAACTCTGAGACTTCCCTGTCACACATATTCTGTCCTTAGCTGTCAGAATCTTCTCTGGAGTTTTATCCACAGGAGAGAGAAAGCTGAGAACACAGAACTGTCAATGAATCTTTCCAGACACCTTTGAAAGGTCTATTTTGGTCATATGAAGGCTAAAGAATGCCTTTCCATGCAAACAGGATTAAACCCTTCTCAGGAGTACATCTTAGTTTGATTGATTTCATCCATTTATGTTAACCACAGGAATGACTAATATGTAGGAGCCTAAATGTTATCTATCTGCAGCAAACCATGAATTCACACAAGTCAAAAAATATTTGTGGTAGGGAAGAGGGTATGTTTCTAGCCATTGAAGAAAAAAAGTATTGTGCAGATGTATGATAAAGAATTAAAAAATCATATTTCCCTAACAGTATTCTATTAATTTCACAGAAACATTTTTTAAAACATTGAATTATTTTATTTTGTTCCATCTCAAAGGATTTCATATGCATAATATTCCAAGTTGTTTGCAAATACTCAGTTTCTGCACCACACAGGAACTTGGCTTCAGATTCAAATACTTAAATTCAGATGTCTACGTGCAGGCATCCATTGGTGAGCCAGCTGTGTAAGGTTTCCACAGGCAGCACTGTTCTGGCCAACCCAGTCAATGAAGCCTGTAGAATTGTTCATTGTGTACCAAAATAAATGTCAAGGTCTTGATCCATATTTGCCTGAAATTAGACACTTACTGCTTTTTGGATAATGTTGAGCAAGGCATTCTGCTTCACCTTAATCTGCCACTCCAGAAGGACCCAGGTCTTTCAAAGGGATGTTGTCTTGTGGATGTACTTTGTGGATGTCTACTACATCCTGAGGCCCCTCAAATAGTGGTAGACACCTTAAGTTAGGACAATCAAATTAAGATGTCAGTGACTAATCTCCAAGCACCACTGACTCCATAACAGAACCTCCCAAGCACCTATATTTACAGATCTGTATCTGTCTCAGCCTCAGATGAATTCTACCCTGAGAGACTGATCACTCTATTAAATACCATTGATCAATCTTTTGATAAAACCTTTTACCTTTTTCTACCATATGTTAGTAACGGAAGTCAGTAAATTGCTAGAAACCCTGTTGGTAGAGTGGAAACATCACTGTCATAACAACGTTTGGGTATTCAATGTCTAGGATGAACTATTGGATTTTTTCTAGAAAATGTGATAGTTATTTTGTAATGATAGTATTCTAGTTCTACAAATATGGTATTCCAGAATATCAAGTCAGAAAATTTAGGAAATATTAGACTATAATAAAATATATTCTATAAATGAGAACAGATGATGAATACATCATGTCTCAGTGGGCAGATTGAACCTAGAGCAGAGATAAAATTCTGTAATTATTCTACCAGTAACCATGTTATTAAAATGCTCCTAACTAGAGTACATGTGAAAACAAAAGTTTTTAATTGATATTAAATTGGTACAGAAGAGATTATATTGTCTTTTACATTTCCATTAAGACTCAGAAGCATTCTCACATTCCTACCAGAAATAAACATGAAACACATGGAATTTCTAAATCCATGCAAAACTAATTAATAAATCTAATCCAGAATTAAATTAAAAAAAATTTATTGTGTTAATTGAATTATAAGTTCTTGGAAGTTAATGCACTTATGCAGCTTGGTGGGTATCAGCATGCAATATCCACAGGGACTAACATAATGGAACAGTGATAGCTGGATTTCCTGACTGTCCAAAACACTGTAGAAAAGGGCTTGAAAGTGCTTTATAACATCAAAGCTCTTGATCCAACCACTTAGCCAACATCATCTTTGCCAATTCCATTACCAAACCAGTCACCCTAAAACAGAAAGTCCACATAATATTGTCTCAAATAGTTCAGCACAAGTTTTGACAAACAATAAAGTGGTTTTCTGTATGCATTGCCATGTGTGCATACATAAGCCATTCTTTCCTAAGTTAACAATGTAACAAGTACTAAAGGTAAAAGAATCATTATAGCCAACAAGAGTCTTTAAGCTTTTGACACAACTCATTCCCACATTTCCTCAAATGTCTCACATAAACATATTTAACAACTAACAAAATACAGGTTATATTCTGGGGTTATAAACTTGTGAATGTCTTACTTTCCTAGAGCCCAGCAGAATATTTTATTAAAATTGTGTATCATTTCAAGGTAGTATCTGAACACTTTTAAAGAATGGTTCCCTGCTTGGTGGAAAAGGAAAGCTTACAACAACATTAAAATGTTCAAAAAGTAGATAATGGTATTACTGCAAGCGAGAAGAGAGCAAGAATTCACTTTAGATCAGGGAAATAGAAGATGAAAAAGCAGTGATAAAACTTGGCTTGGTGAGATTCACTCTAACTTCATTTCAAAGCCATCACCTTGAGGAGTTCATGGAGGATAGCTGAGGCTTCAGAAGGCTGGCAAAGGCAATTCAAGGGTCTCCCATTGGAAAAATGAGAGAAATGGCAGTTATAGAATTACAAGTCAGCTAGCAAAAGCCCAGGTGAGTACTAGAATGAAAATCCATGTTATTTGAAAACATTCAGAAAATAGCAAGGAGAGAAGTCACAGTCAATATATTATGACAATTCAATCTAATTTCCTCCAGCAAAAGAAGTTTGGGCCTTATCGATAAGGAAACACAGTGTTGTGTATTTTAATATCCACACACTTTCTGGCACTGTCGCACATCACATTTTCATAAATAACTTAGAAATAAACAATGCACAAAATGTTAAAAAAAAAATAAAGATCTGAAACTACAATGAAAAACCTAGATCCAAACAATACAAATCTACAAGTGAACAAAACTATGCTTAGACCCATTTTTGAGCACAGACCATCCTATGTCTACATTGTTTAACTTTCTTCCCTTCCATACATGGTGACTACATGCAAAGTGCCTCTTGCTCAGCCTACGTGGTCTCTGGTCCATGTCAACCTCACCCATGCTCAAACATTGCTATAGAAAATGTTAGTTGGCTTGGACCAAAATCACAGCCATGACTGTAATCAGTTCATAAATAGCACAAATGACTGAGTCCCGATTCCAGGACCATTCACTGGCATGTTTAATTTTCTCATATAAATATGCCTAGAGACTAAATTATCAGAGAATAATTGCCAAACTGGAAATCTCAAGGAGCATCCAGAGGAACTTCTGCTTGATCTACAGTTGTTACCCTTAGGATGACAATCACAGAGAGAGCTGGCACTGAAACTGCAGAATTCCGGCACAAGAATGCTGGAGTCAACTTTGGGATGGGAATTCTGACTGATCTTCACAAAATTAAGAGTTGACCTTAAAAAAAATACTATGCAGCTCAGTAAGAACCCTGTTACGCGCTTGCCTAGGCAGAGAAGTTCAGCTGGGCAGCAGCTCTACAGAAAACAAAGTGAAGGTTAAAATTACCCACTAATCATGCAAATTTATGTTCAGGGTCATCATTCAGTAACTGCAAAGATAGGGTCAGTCTCATGGAAATACCTCTGAGTCCACATCACTGCAGCCAGGTCACTGTGTCCCAATGCTCCATTGTGAGGGACCTTGGGGCAAACTGACCCAGTGCAACATGAGATGATACTCCCAGGTTTGCTGAGGTGTTCAAATCAGATCTCTCTCTGCTTGGTAGGAACACCCTGTGCCACATTTGTTCTTGACATAGCTACCTTTTCAAGGCATTTATTTCCCTTCTGTCTGCCCACTGCTCTTTGACCCCTTTAACACCTTTTCAGGCATCTGTGCTTTTCAGCCAGCATCTCATTCCCTTTCCCCAGGTCATCCTCAGTGCCCAGCAGCTTTGTGGTTCCATTAAACCCAGCTAGCTCTAAGACACCACAGCATACAAACAAAAGAGATGGAAACTGAAGCATAGGTAACTACAGACTATATCTGGTCTTTTGCATCAACAGCTGCTGGCAGAAGCACCATTAGCTCCTGGCTTGCCAGAAAATTACACATTTCAGTGACCACATAGCATATTCCAAGCTATTAAGCAGATATGTCATTAACAATTATTAAATAGCAGCTCAAAAATGCTATTTATTTGACTTCAGAAATTCATTTGTGCAGAGAATTGGGTTGTCTGGTCTCAATCCTAATATATTTAGCACACCCCAATGCCTTAAAATCCTGGCCCCCATCATCCATAGCTCCTACCAAGTGACCAATTCCAATGGAAAGCCACCATTCATGCAGACCTTGTGCTAAATGGAGTTGGATCACAAGTGGTGTTTAGCTGCTGCTGGAAGCTATGAAATACCCCGAGCTCCACAGTTTAGCTATAGCCCCAGTGACCCTTCATTTCTGCACATGGGGAATACGCCTAAAATCACTCAGCAAGCCACGATTGAAATCCGCATAGTTTGATTCCCAGATGACTAAAGAAATCTCTTAAGTCAGATGTAACTGCTCATGTACTCTTCAGATCATTAAGCATCAATCAATGTTTTTTTTGTGGTGTAGAAATCACAAGAAGACTGATGAGCCAGAAGTTATTGTAAAAAACCATTTTATCGATTCATTCCCATTCCACTCATACCAAGTTTGACTCAAACTATGAAGTTTTCTGCAGTAGAAATTTGCAGAACCTTCCATGGTATTCACTGATAACCACTCAAGTTTAGGAAAGTCCAACCTAAGAAATATCACTCAACTATCTTTCAGCAAGGTGTATCCTACCTGGATGCATCAGTTAAATTTTATTGACCGATCACATAGATATTGTTTAGAATATAGTAAAAAGGTGCCTGTTCACAGCATTTAGTCTACGAACAACATAAAATCTACAAATAATCTTAAATTCGAAGTTGCTAAAATCATTTGTATGTATTTCACTATGTTGTTTGCAGCATAAGCTGTATTTAAAATGGAGAATCCTGTGAATAAGTAACTGCTGCAAAAACAATCATCTACATTTCAAAGGCACCCATTCTGCCAGAAATGGCTAGTACTGGATAGTTGGCAAACCTGGTAGTTGATAAACATCACTTACATTCAGTTATTAATTAAGTCCTGACATAAAATCCTTCTTCTTGCAAAGTGTGGTTTTGCATGAAATAAAGAAATAACAGGTGGAAAGAGTGGAAAACCTCATCAATGACTGACAGGCTGTGGCAATATACTTTAAAACCATTTTGAATTACTATTTCTTCTGTTGTACAGAATTCAATGTTTTCTGTTTCTTTGTAAGAAAACTGTATTTTACATCAAATAGGAAACATATGTTCTTCCTTGTTTATACAAATATTTTTGGTAAGACTAGTAATTCATATAATTCATGCAACTTCCAGAAAACATTCAACTTCAGACTTCTTCATGTGGTCATTCAGAGAAAGCAGAACATTTTACAGATATCAGGCTGACAGCTACTGAGAATGTTTTCTTTTCCTGAAAAATAAATACAAATTTAAAAAAAATAAAGAAAAAAAAAAGCCCAGATTGAGACAAAATAGGAGTAAGCATTTCTCCAACTCTTCAACACAGATGTCTCATTCAATGTATCAGACTCCTTATAGTGCTTGAGAAATCTGCTGGAAAGCAATTCACTGGTTCAACAATGAATTATTTCTTTCCATAGATGGAGCACACAGGCGGAGAACTCTGACCCTTGTGCATTTTGGTTTTGAAAGTTTATGAACAGTTTGGTTGGATTCTTTATATTGCTTCCTGTTCCTAGAGTGAGGGATAAAGCTGCTATGGCCCTTTTGTTGCTGCAACAGGACAATCTGTTCTACACGAGAAGAGGGGGGAAATACTGCAGTGGCAAATCTGCCAGCAACAGCAATCAATGCACTGCAGAGTGGGAAGGAAAAAATATAATCCAAGTTCAGATGAGCCTGACTTGACAGTAGGAGTGGCTCAGCCATCAACCCCCGGGCCACAGGAGGTTGTGTTTGGCTGGCAAGCTGCCCATAGAGCACCTTTTTATCTGTAAGAACAAAATTCCTCAGATACGTGTGATGAATGGTGTGTAATCAGCTCTTCAGTAGTTTTTTCAACTTTAAGTGCACTCTGTTTCCATTACATCTTCATAGAGCTGACCAGGGTTTAGCAACCCTCAGGGTATGGCAGTGTGAAAATACTGTTTGACATTAATTGATTTTCCTTGTTGGTATTCCCAGCAGATAATAAAACTTTTACTTGCAATTTCACAGCAATACAAAGGCAGCTTTGGGTCCAGATGGGGTCTGCTGCATCACATTCAAATTGCTGTTGATCAAGAGCTAACTGAAAAATCACGCCTAGACAAATGGCACATCAACATACCCAGAATTTAAGGAAAACAAGTGCTGATACAATGTCTGCAAATTCTAAGCTGTCTGATCAGTCAGATCATGAGGCCAAAGAGTCTAACTCAAATCTTTAAAGCATGTGCTTTGCAGAGGAAGGACATTGCCATTAAAAAAGCCTCCCTATTTAAGTCTGGATTAGAAGCCACTCACTTCCCACTGAGTTCCCAAAAATACAAAATCAGTTGTGTAACTTTCAGCTGTTTTCTTATAAGTATGAGTTATTTAAAATATATTTTCTGATATCACAAAGGTGGCTTCCTTTGTTACACACTATAAAACACAAAACATAACACACACATGTAAGTATGTATTACAGTTATTACAGTTACAGTAATTTTTGCTTTACAGTACTTTTTGTTGTGACATCCAAGAAGTCAACATGTTAAAGATCATACCAGATTTCTGTTGTCACAGAAAGATATATATGCTGAAAAATAAAATGTGACTGGCTTCTTTGACTTTGTGTAGAAGTCAGAATTGACCAGATGATTTTATCAGTCTAATAACCTTTTTGAAGTGTTTCAGATGAGCATCAATATGTCAGAATAGTGCCAGGATCAGATCTTCAGCATCGTTGTCAGTGTTCAAGGCCAGGTTGGATGGAGCCTTTGAGTGACATGGTCTAGTATGAGGTATCCCTGCCCCTGGCAGGGGCTTGGAACTAGATGATCCTAAGGTCCTTTCCAACCCTAACTATTCTATGATTCTATAACTGCAGTTTCAGAAGACTTAGCTTCCCAATGAATCCATGGGAGGCTGACATGAACAGAAGTCCTGAAAATACCAGAGCAGAGCTGATGAGGCTGCTTTTAGCATAATTTCAAGTTATGGTTTAGCTCTTTGGATTCCTGTTACAGTTGAGATACTGTAGAATCTCTAAACATTTGATCATATACCTCATGCTGGTTCCTATAACACGACAAGCTCTGCTTATCTCAGATAGATGGCAACTTGTCTGTGATTTGAATGCAGCACGGGGCTGTATTAGCACACATGGACAAATAACAAAAAAAGAAATTTCAGAAGGGGCACAAAAACGAGGAAAAAAAGGAATCTAGTACAATAATACCTGTGTAGGCTTCCTCCTTGGTCAAAGGAGAACTGCTGCCTGGCTTATGGTGAGTTGAAATGAAGTACTTCATGGAAGGGCCTCTGTCTCTCTAGCAACAGTGAAAAGAGCCTGAACTACTAATTTTCAGTGGGTATTTTTAGATGGCTGGAAATAGTGAGATGCATCCCCCCTCCTGGACTAATAATTTCTGGCACAGTAGAACTCACAGTGAGTCTATGCTGGAGAGTCAGGAGTGTGCAATGAGACCCTATCCTAAATTCAGGATTCAGATGAGAGAGGAGTGAAAATGGAAGAACAATTGAGTAATATATTCCCTTCTGCAAATTACCTGTTTCAAAGCTGAAATACAACTCAAGAGCATCACCAAGTGACGGCAGACTAAAAGTGTATTTCAAACATAACTGCGATTTATACTCAAAGGTTTCCCTTCGGGTATTTTCAGACATCCACACTCATTCTCACTTTTCGATGCCTAGTAAACACACCAGTAACAATAATTCTCTAAACTGATCCCATACTGACTTCATTCCTCTAGCACTATTTACAATATAGTGTTAAGACAAAAAGGCTAAAAACTAGGAAAAAACATTTCAGCATATCACAAAAACATTTTTTCTGGTCCTGCAAGACGTTACAACACTGTGTACAGCACTGAGGTAGGTATCAGTTTATCCTGTGGTTGGCTGGGAATCTGGAAAAAAAGTAAAGAGAAATTCCCAAATCTGAAGGAAACTCCCAGTGTACTATTCTCTCACCTCTAACTAATTCTTCTTTTCTGTAATATTAGTTTGGCTGCTTTCAACAAGTAAAGAAAACTTCAGAAAACTGACAGAACATTTAATGGAAAAACCATGGAAAGCAGTCTTATGCATGTGGGCAGTTCAGTTTCCTCTCCTTTAATGCTACCTGAGGGAATCAGTTAGCTACTTACTGTGTTTTGACCTCATTGAATTCTCATGAAGTCATGTTGTGAGAGCCTAAAACTTTAACACTGCTGTTCTCAATAGGAATGGCTTGTACTATATATTTGTTGATGAATAAATAAATCCAAAACCTAATGAGAGTACAGACTTAAAAAGTAACTTCGTTATATCCCTAATGGCAAGAAAAGCATATTTCATTTTTGCCAAGTTGTGCATCTCACTCTCATAGATAAAAGTCTAAGGCACTTTTCATTTCTTTTACAATAAGATTCACTGAATGATATCACTTTGAAAATGTAGGTACCTGGCAAGAAAATGCTGTTAACAAAACAAAAAAAGAAAGAGCAAATTTAAGTTTGTTGGGTTCAAATCCTGCTACCCTTGCCCTAAGCAAAATAAATTCCTGCTTTCTCGGCTTTGCTCATAGTTTTTGTGAAACACATCACCTTTGTAGCAGATCCTGGAAAGGTAGGATCCACACTACAAAAACTCTCTATCACAGTTATTTACCAGCTACCGTCAGTCCTCACTAAGTCTGACCAAACAATGTTATACACGTGTGAGAGGAAAGCAGCCACAGCTGGAAGCAGAAATGACAGCTTAGAGCTACTCAGCTCTCTGGGCAAATAAAGGTCAAAACACACTGAAGGCAAAGCCTGACCTAGTCAATCCCTAGTCTTGAACTGTAGAAAGCTTATTTCATAACCACTGCATAGCCATAGCATATGTATAGGCCAGATGAAAAATCCCTGTTCTCTTTTTATTGTAACTCTCCCAGCAAAGCAAGTACAGAAGGTAACTCTTAATTTGGATGCTACAGGTATCTTAGTCTGCAACGAAAGTATCTAAAGCTATGGTACAGTAACTTAGATTTGCCACATGCTTAAAGCACATCCATGGAATTACTGTGGCTCAGATGACATGTAATAACTTGTCAAACTCCACCAATTTGGATGGCTGTTTGAACCCTAAGGCTGCTTTCCTGTGACTTATCCAGTCAGGCACAGAGCTTGGGAGCAGCTGCCAACCTCTCCTGACAAAGATGGCA
>JBCJKH010048591.1:0-12147 GCA_039877255.1 Loriculus beryllinus
GAATCATAGAGTCGTTGCGTTGGAAGGGATCTTAAAGCTCATCCAGTTCCAACCCCCTGCCATGGGCAGGGACGCCTCTGACTATACCATGTCACCCAAGGCTCAGTCCAACCTGGCCTTGAACACTGCTAGGAATGGAGCATTTACAACTTCTTTGGGCAGCCTGTTCCAGTACCTCACCACCCTCACTGTGAAGAAATTCTTTCTTTATAGGAAAGAATTTCTTCCTTTTTCTTCTGAAAGAATAATTCTCTCTCCTTCTGTGCTGATAGTTCACATGGGACTAAAGATATTTGAAAATCGGTGCAAAGTTGCACATAAACAAATGCACACATTGAGTGAGTTGAAGGACACTTCGTACAAACACACATGTTTTAGCTTTTTCCACACACAATCTTCTCTGATATTTGTAGCAAGAGCAAGTAAATCAGTTTATTAAGACATTGTTTCATGTAAGTTGACTTCAAATGCACTTTTCAGTTGAGAATTTCAGTTGAGATTTGAGACGGTGGCTTTTTGGTGAGATTTTTTGTGGGAATTTCTTCCCACAAAAGTAAGTAGTTAGGAAAGGCAACTAATTCCTGGAGGGAAACAATTTTTCTATAAAGACTGCAAAATACAGAATGGAAAAGCAGGAGGCTGGAGATTAAAGGTAACCTGGAAGAAAAACTATGGTTGCTTACACCTTAGGACTCGGATTAATTTTCCTGCTTTGCTTCAAGCCTGCTGTGCCATCTCAAGCAAATCCTTCAGAGCAAGATGGTATTTAGCTGCAGGACCAGTCAATGTCAGAGTTGACCTAAAAAGGAGAAAAAGAGGCTTTATGATTTGGATGGGAGCTGCAGGAGATCAAACTTAATATCTTAATGTTTTAACATTGTTCTATAATCTTTTCCATGGTGGGCAGAAAATGAGTAATGGCAACGTGTATGGATTTATTTTTAACTTGTTGTGTTGTCTTAAACAGGAATATATTTGAGTTTCTTCTGCAGACTTTGGGGTTGTTACGTGATTCTGCTGTCATGTGTCCCACCACGTATGGTGTACTTACATAGCTGGGCTTTTATGCAAAAGATGTGATTATACCATGAGGATGTCTGGACAGCCTGGCTTCTCAGAGGCAATTGTGTCATGCAGGGTCTTACCTCTGAGAACAGGAGGTTGTAGACAAACCTAGAGCATGCTGGAAGTGATACCTGGACCACAGAAAGGACCAGGAAAGATTGAAAGGCACAGTCATCTAGTGGACAATGTGGAGAATGTTAAATGCTTAAAGATGAGTTCCTACCTTATTTCTATTCAGCATCAGTAAATAGCAATGCAGAAAAGGCAATTTTTTAAGAATACATCATCTGATCTCTTGCAATCTTGTTCTAGTTAAGAATGATGAATGATATTGTCGTGTCTGTACAGACCATGTAATTTTTTGTGCCAGTTCTGTGGAACTGGCTGGATTTCACTTGGGGTTTTTCTTGAATTACTGGCTTATTACTGGGAAAGGCAGATTTTTTTAGTGATCCTCATTACTAAGTGCCAATAGCTTCATTATCCTCTGCGTCTCTCCTGCCTCTTGTGTTTTATTTGATCCTGTAGCCCTCCTCAAAACCACAATTTACTTCTTAATTTGGGCTAATTTCCTGTCTCTGTAGATTTGCAGCTGAAACTACAAATCCATTAAATCCTTATGGGAAGATTCTCAGTCGAAAGCTCAGATTCAGTCCTTATTTAGTAAACTGAGTACGTCTGTGATCTTGTAGAATGCAAATAGCCAACCCCTGATGGTGTATTACATTATTCCCCAGAAGGCAGAGTTTTATGCCCTGTTTTTCTTTGTTGTGTTCTTTACAAATGGAAAACCCCCCGAACCTGTCTGTGCTCCCTGTTTGACAATAACTATGAACATGATTGTACCAGCACTGAGGTGAGGTTTTCAGAGGTGCCTGTGATTGAAATGCACAAATCAATTTTTTGTTACATTGAAATTGCATCCTTGAGTTATAGCAAAATGTGAAAGCAGATCAGCTCTGGTTAATATAATAAAGTATTTGAAGTGCTATATTTAGATTTCATTAGAGCAAGGGGAGCAGATACTTCAATTATTACCTGAAGTTACGTTCATCTTCCAAAAATGAAGTGTGAAGGAGCATTTTTGACTGCTGCAGTTACATCTGGCATCTAGTGAGGGCTGAACATTTTCAGTGTATTGAGAGTCATGGCAGCCAGCCACAATTCCTGCTGCTGAATGAAATTCATTGTGATTGGGTCTTCTGTGGTTTGTGTGCCTGTTTTGATGAATTCTGTATGTTGCTACTGGATGTACTGGAGGTGCCATCAAATGTAGCAGTGTTACAGGCAGCTTTCTGCTTCCCTGCTTAAGTTTTCAAGTGTCTGGCGTGTCAGTGACATGGTTTAGGGGTGGTCTTGGCAGTGCTGGGGTAATGGTTGGGCTGGATGAGCTTAAAGGTCTTTTCCAACCTGGTTGGTTCTATGATTCTATGACTGTCACAGCTTGCCTATCCCCACCTTTTGTTAACCAGTCTTTATTCTGTATTCCTCTTCTGGCTGCTGATACAAAGTTTATGATTTTGAGTTCTATAATCTTGTCGGGCTTTCAGATGAAGACTGTGCCTTTAAGGTTTTGTACAGGACACATGCAACTGATTTTCTCTTTTTATAATAATACTGAAATAATACTGTTTGAAACAATACTGACCTCACTTATCCAGGAGTAGGACTGTACATTCCTTATGCTTCCCTTTCATCCTTTTCCAATCCTAGCTTAACATTGAAGGCTAGCTTAACCAATCTGGAAACTTTTTCAAGTTCACTTTTTTTTTGGAGGTAGTTTTGTTTTTATCCTGAATGGAGATGTGGTAAAACATGGTTGAGTGCTCAGAACCATGCACTGTACTCAACTAGTGCACAGCTTGCTGTGATTTTTTTTGGGTAGCTTAATTAACTGAGCACTTTTGGGCATAAGCAGATGTCAGGATCTCTGTGGCACTTTAACTAGATGGTTCTGCACTGAAGCAGACTTTCACCATCTTTTATCGCCACTAGGCTGCCATAGTGCAGACCTCCTGCTGAGAGGAAGAAATGGATGGTTTGGGGAGCATCATCTGTAAGAGGATGTGATTATGCCGTACATATTTTGATCTGTAATACATGGCTGTTAACATGGGCTTATTCAGATGAAGCAATTGAGATCCTAAGGTACAAGGTGCTCTGCAGCATTTATCACTAATAATTCCAAAGTAGATGGTATTTATGTTAAAACAAGAAAATAAAGTTTAGTCTGAAGTCTCTCCATCATGAAATTTCCAACCTTTAGACTAAAGAGCTACTTAATGGCATCCAGTTTATGCTGTGTTCTGTTCGCAGGGCTTGCAAGATCACTTGAGTAAGTTTTCTGAGACTTTTGATCACATTCTGGCTTTCAAACCTACTGGATGGACCTACTCTGATTCATGCCTTTCTCTGGTGGATATCAAACCTCAGACAAGAGGAAACATCACCATATACGGTATAAGTGTGGTAGCGATTCACTTTATGTGGCTGCTTTTTGTATTTTTATTGTGGAAGCTCCAACTGTTCTTTGTAATCAATGCTTTTTCTGATAACTCCTTAGGAAACTGAACAGATGGTTTCTCCAGGAGAGAGCCATAAATGAAGTAATAGAGAATGCAGTAAATGTAGCTTTTTACGTATATTTTGCTCCTGTCTTCCTCATGCAGATTAAGGCTTCTGTCTGATATAGGTAGAGACTTTCAGGGGCAAAGTCTTGGTCTGGCTGATGCTGGTGGCAGTGCAGTTCCAGAGCCAGGATTTCATTTGTGGGAGGCTGTGGGTCTTCCTCTCAGATCAGCCACCTCTCGGTGGGTGGAGTTAAATGACAGTCATTTAACTAAGTGCATTTGGTGTTGCTCAGTTTGCACTGATAAGCAACTCAGTAACTTAATGCAAGGTAGGTTTTCCAGAAGGAAAATCTGGGGTTTCATTTTACTTTAGCATAAATTTTAAGTCTCAAATAGGAATTAAAAGAAATAAATATTATCTAAAGTATTTCTTAGCTGGAAGTTTTGCAACAGTGTTCTGGCAAGGAGCTAAGCAGACTGACAGATTGCTGTGATATGTTTCATTTCAGGGATTCCTTACAGTGAGCACAGCAGTTACCTGGAAATGAAGCGATT
Source organism: Loriculus beryllinus (assembly GCA_039877255.1). Taxonomy (NCBI): domain Eukaryota; kingdom Metazoa; phylum Chordata; class Aves; order Psittaciformes; family Psittacidae; genus Loriculus; species Loriculus beryllinus. The sequence goes on from JBCJKH010048591.1 coordinate 4,191, forward strand.
TGTGCAATGGCTGAAGCCACAGAAAATCATCCCCACTGTAAACGGTGGTGACTGGAGAGCAAGAAGCTTGATGCAGAAGCATTTTAGAGACTGGATGGTTGAGGACAGTGGGCATGAGTAGATATAAGGAAGGATGTGTATTTCAGAGGAGGTGGGCTGGAGTGGGAGCTGTGAGTTCCTGTGTGGTTTATTTAACTATTTTTTCCATGGAGCTTTCTTTAGGGAGGATGAAGATGCCATTCTCCTGAGAAAACTGAATTTACATTAAAAAAAAAGGCACTTTGCTTCCCCATGTACCTCCTACTTATTTTTAATATAACTTAATAACTTTTTTACAACTACATATTTCAGGTTAGTTTTTATCTTGCTCTCTTCTCCCAGTTCTTCATTTTCCTCTCATTTTGGAGGTGCTCAGATGCAAATGGTGGGGAAGAAACCACCTCCAGGTTAATCATTCCTGGAAAGGCGTGATTGTAATAAATGAGACTATATTAAGATTATGCCACATGCTGTCAGTTCAGGCTTCAGAGAAGCTGGTTTCATGAGGCAGAACTAGCAGTTGCAATTCAAATCTTGTAAACAGACTGTACCTTGTGAAAGGGCTGGCTCAGCTTTTGCAGTGTATGTACTTCAGAGAATGCTTTTTATAAAAAGATACTGGTACCTACTTGAGATTTTCTGATCTTATTTAATAAAGAACTCTCATGAAGCTTGTGTGTTCTTCCTGAGCAAAATGCATTTCTTTTCAGTTGCTACTCTTGAGAAACCTGTCCTGTAGTATCTGTGGTGGATGTGCTGTATGTGTCGCTCTTGCAGCCTGGTAGCACTAGTTCTCAGCACATGCTCCAAGCACAGAAGAGGTTCTTCTCTAAGTGCCAATGGTGCATTTGGGGTTGCAGGTTTGTTCCTCACATTCTAAAGAAACAAGAAAGGTAAATACCAGTTTGGCAGCAGAAAGGTAAGTTTCACTTTGTATTTTTTTTTCTCCTGAATCCTACCAGATAATCAGCACAACTCTTTCTGTATCTTATCTGTATTTATGATGATGAAGTATGTGGTTGCATGCAGGCATACTAGTGTAATTTTAAACACTAAATTAATAACTGTCCCAAACTTCCAGGACTTAACAAAGTTCCATCATGCATAAAGTCATCCCCAGCCCCCAGGAACAGCTCATCTGAAGTCTTCAATGCCATTTTTTGTTGGGAAAACGTTTCTTTCATGATCAGTGTAAGTCTAAACAGCTCCTTGTCTCTGAGCGACAAGCTTTGTAGTGTGAAGTCTCTTTGGGGTTTCTCTGTGAAACTCTGATGGGAAAAGGTTCTTACACTGATTTGTAATTCTTCCAGTGCATTTGCTCAGCTATGGCATTGTCAAATACTTCTATATTTAAATTAAGCAGTTAAAGGAATCTGAAGTTTTTCTTTGCCATAAGGCACTATACTAGTTAGCTGTCACAAGTACTGTTGGCTGTCTTGGGTTGGCATGCTAATTCCTAGGATTCCACTCTTTCTTGGAGAAAATTTGTGAAAAAACTATCTTTTACAGCCCTTGCAAATACCAAACCTGAATTAATGCCTTGTATGAGTCGGAGCAAATTTGGGGATTATGTTTGGCAGGCAAAAGCTTTTAGCACTTGAGTTGTTAAGGACTTATGGAGGGGTCTGGCTTTCCAAGTCTTTTTTCTGACTAACTCTGTACCAAGTATGAGGGCCTGGAATAAGCACCTTGAAGTCAAAATCTTAATCACAGCTCTGATATCATCTTGCTTCCTTCCGTAGGTGTATTTTCAAGAACGGGTATTCCTGCAGGGGGTGAGCATGTGTATGGGATCCTAATGTGCTGCTGCTGTTGCCAGTTTAGTAGGTAGGTGCAGGACACCTGCTGCCTCTATGGCTCTTTACTTTGTGCTGTTGGTTTCTACCCTGTTACTACCCTTGAAGGGTTGGTTGGGTTTTATTTCTTCTAAAAGCAAACTTATTTCTGCAGCTAACCACAAAAATGATGTATCTTGGCAAACAGCGACATTGGCATCTGCTGGAGTGACCCAGTTAATCCTGCCCTGATGTGGAGCAGATGGTGATGGGCTCACTTCAGCCAGCAAAGCAGAATGGCTTTTGTGCTGAGGTCTGTTTCCAGTTGCCTGCTGTGCTGTAGGTATTCCCACATCAGCCCGCTGGTTCCTTTCATTCTTCCCTCCTCCTGGTTTGTATTTGCACTTCTACCAGCTGGTTTTTTGTGGGCAGGCTTGAATTCTGCAGCTTCATGTTAGATCTCCATGCTACCCAGGCCTCCTTCGTGTGCAAAAAGTCTTTTCAGAATCCAAACCCAGGAAGATACTACTGTTTTCATTTTCTTTATTATAAAGGAAGATCAGTAACATGATTAGATTGCTTAGATTGCCTAGGATGACATGTAAACAGATGTGGAAAACCGTTTAACTGAACAAGGAGTTTGTGGGAAGATCCGTAGCAGAACCTTTCCTGTTCACTTGTCTGGGCTGTTCCAAGAGAGGGCTCTCTGATCACAGCAGGTTAAGCCTATTAGGATACACAGATCTATGATCTTAGAACCATAGAATGGCTTAAGTTGGAAGGGACCTCAAAGCTCATCCAGTTCCAACCCCCAGTCATGGGCAGGGACACCTTCCACTAGAGCAGCTTGCTCCAAGTCCTGTCCAACCTGGCCTTGAGCACTGCCAGGGATGGGGGAGCCACAGCTCTGGGCGCCCTGTGCCAGCGCCTCAGCACCCTCACAGGGAAGAATTTCCTCTCAATATCTAACCTAAATCTCCCCTCGTTCAGTTTAAACACTGTCCTGTCCCTACAGGCCCTTGTCCAAAGCCCCTCTCCAGGTTGCTTGTAGCAACTTTAGGTGCTGGAGCTGCTCTAAGGTCTCCCTGGAGTCTTCTCCAGGCTGAACCAGCCCAGCTCTCTCAGCCTGACTCCAGGGCAAAACTGCTGCAGGCCTTGGGACCATCTTCTTTGCTAAAGCAGGTCCTAAAGCAGGATGCAGTACTCCACACGGATAAAAGTGATTTCAGCATTACTGCTCAGATGTAATTAATTGGGACTTGGGGAGTGGCTCCACTTTTCCTAAGGAGTGAATATTTTTTCAGTCTTTTGGCACTGTTGGCACTATAGCCGCATGTGTGAAAGCATTTGTGACTTTGATTCAGCACAGTGGCTCTAACTACAGCAAAAGTACCATTTTTGTCAAAGTCAGTAGACAGGAATTACTGGTCTGTTCAGAGAATCAGAATAGTTTGGGTTGGAAGGGACCTTCAAAGGTCATCTAGTCCAATCCCCTTGCAATGAGCAGGGACGTTCTGAGATAGATCACGTTGCCCAGTACCACATCCAGCCTGGCCTTGATAGCAGACTAGACCAGAGGCCTTTGGACAGTGGGGTCAGGAGTCAGTCTGTGTCCTTACCTTTACATCAAATGAGAGTCAGATACTGACAAAAATCATACCAGGTTTCACTAAAGCAAGATGGGCCTCTGAACATCCCAGAAGCTCTTCCAGTTTGTCTGGTGCTGACAGACTCGGGGCAGAAGGCAAAGCAAACGAAAGGGGCAGCTGTAACACTTGCTTGATCAGTGCACAGAACGGTTTTCAAAGCCAACCACTCCAAAGAATCACTTTGTATTTCCCATCAGGGCTCCTGCTCTGATTACATATCGCCTCAATAGGCAGATAAATGAGCTAAAAGCAAACCCAGTTGAAAAGGGTAGAGGGGGGGAATGGCGAGAGGAGGAAAGCAGCTCGCTTGCTGTGCTGATTCAAGCCATCGGTTTCAGGCTGGCTGCAGTAAATGAGAGCAGCTTCTTGCAGCCATGACCCATGGTCACCCCTGAGGAGGCTTGTGGGAAGGGATCTTCAAGGTGCTGGGCATCTTTTTAAGCCATGATGTGAAATAAGGATTGGCAGTAGCTTGGAGAGGAGAAAGGAGCTGAGGTGTCGTGGGGATGGTTAAAGCATTTCTCTGATTTCATTAAACCCACCTACTACATGCTTTGTAAAGGCTGCTGAGATAAGCTGCCATTCAAGTTTAAGAGCATGTGATTTCAGATGCACCCTTCGAGCACTTAGAGTTTGGTTTTTACTGAGCCTCTGTTTTTAATTTGGCGACTGTTTAAGGGGATTACATGGGAGACTTGTTACCATGCCAGGGTGAAGATGCACTATTTTGCATCTTTTGCAGTGCCTTGCTGTATTTGCTGTGTCTGGTGAGTTTCTTTGGTAGGGAACAAAAAGCAGGGGAGTTCTAAGAACAAGAGAATGCAACCCAAACTTTCCCATCCTCCCTTAGCTATAGCATTCATTTCAGCAAGTGGAGTCAATAGCGGAGATTCATTTTAGAACCAGAACAAGAGCGGATCTTGTGGGGTGAGACCAGGCTGCTTCATGTCTTTAGGATTTACAATGAGATGATGCAATCTGAAACTCTATTCAACAGCTACCATTCCAACTCACCCGTGTTTGCAGAACACTCAGGGTTTGTACACCATACAGTATCTAGGGGGAAATAGGACAGGGATCAATGAAACCCACAGGAGCCTCGGCAGAGCTGCAGCCCCAGAGCAGAGCTCTGCCCTGCCTGGATGCCGCCTCCGTTTCCCCTCTGCTCTGAAACTTTACCCACTGCTGTACAATGGCACCTTGTTATCAACCTCCAGCAAATGCTTTGGCAGGGAGGAAGCTTTTCCACTCTGTCACATCTGCGCTGGTATCTCAGAGCAGATAGTGACTTGTTTGTGCCAGTTTCCAATGGGTACTTACATAAACCAAACAGTTTTTAAAGCCTCCTAAGCTTTCCCATTTGGCATTTGAATTTAACTTAATTCTCCTTCCCTTCTCTACGTTGTATTGGTTGTTAAGGATGAAAGAGGAAAAAAAATCACTGTCTCGGGGAAGAAGATACCAACAGGGCACCCGAGGTTAAGGTGACACGAGGACACGGAAGGCGAGAGGGTGACTTTGGAGCTGAGTTCTGCAAGACCAGAGCTGGCTGTGAGGTTCTCCATGTCCTGACTCTTGCTGCCCACCCCTTCCAGCTGCCCATCACCTTCCTCCGTGCATAGAGACAGTGATTTCAGTGAACTGGTGTAAGAAACAAGATTTATTTCTTCTGATCTCTCCAGGTGTCTGTCAGCTCCAAGCAGAGCTCTTCCCAAAAGCAGCGCTGCCAGCAGCAAGATCTAACCCACTTTTCAGCTCCTCTTTTAGAGAAGAGATGGATTGAGGCGTTTATCACAGCAGGGCTTCCTCAATCAGAGAAAGACAGGTTGGATTTCACTCCTTACTGAAGCTGTGGTGGTTGCTTGGCTCCCTGCCCCGCTCTTGGTCGTGTCTATTGCCTGCAAAAGGGAGGCAGAGCTGAAATGCAGCTCTTCGTGCTGCTGCTACCCAGCGACCGAATGAGGAATTGAGCTCTGCAGCACAGCAGGAGCCTGGTTTTGATCCAGCACCTTCATGAGCAGCCACAGCCAGCTCATTCCTCCTATGTGCTACTTACTGGTGCTTGTCTGATGCTGGAAAATAACCTTAAGCTAATGTTTTGGGGTTTTTTATTGAATCACCAAAACCATATTTACAACAAAGGACTCCAATTTTACCATCTTTGACTTGATTCTTTTGTACCCCCCATCCTTCTTCCTGCTTATAGCTATTCCTTATGACTCACTTTTCCTTCTTTATTCTCCCCCAAGTCACCTTTCTACTACAGGGGATTTCTCAGAAACATTGTGCTGCCAGAATTCACCTCTATTCTTAGAAAAAGGAGCACAAGGACATTTGCCTTGGGGTTTTGGATTGTAGGGAGGGGTTTGTGGTTTAGGTGGTTTTGTGTGTATGTGTTTCTCCAGTTCTCAGGTTCATTGAAGACAGGCCTGCACCACATCATTGTGGTTCCAGGTAAATGTGGTATTACAGCAAAGCTACAGCAGAACAGGGCTCTCAGGAAAGCCTGTCTCCATCTCTAGCTATTTGGCTGATCCAACTTTAATGCTGCTGAAAGAGGCAACAGCATCCTTGGTGCTCATGGCAGCAGCTGCTTCAGATTTTCAGCCTACAATTACAAACTGTGTAATTATCTACAGCACTGCCTGGGATTATATGTGCTTAAAACTATTATGCAGCAGCAGTTTGTCTGGCACGATCAGTGTTGGTGGCCTCTGCTGCTGGAAGTGGCAGGACCAGAGGTGGAGCTGGCTTGTGGGCTGCTCATCTGCTCGCTGGCCACCTAAGAACTGCTTGCTGGGCTTTGGTCTTGCTTCTTATTTCCTTTAATCCACTTGGCTAACCCCATTCCTTGTCACAATGGAAAAACTAAACCAAATTGGGCAGGAGAGTAACAGGAGAGCTAAGCTTTGGTCTTACGCAGAGGGTTTGCTTGCTTTGTTGGCAGAGGTCGTTGAATTCTTCATAGCAGAGACCCCTGGGTTGGCAGTCTGCAACTAGGGCTCTGGATCAACATTTGGATGATGGTAACTGCAGTCATTCAGCGTTTTAAAACAGGTGAGCACTGCTGATGGCCCTGGTCTCAGCACCCCCAGCGACTGCTTAACTTCTGCACCCTCTACTGTTGATCCCTGGGAAACAACCCAGCGCAGCTCTGGTCATGCTGTCAGCTCCTCAAACCTGAAGGTAGACAGTCCTGTGGTTAAGGCTTTCTGCTGAGGTATCAGTACACTGTTCTGCATTGCCAAGGTGAGCACTGAGGAAGTTCCCTTGTAAGTATTGGTATGTCCACTAATGGGACCTGAAATACTGAATGAGAAGATTTCCATAGCCCCTGCTCAGTGCAGCTTTTCATAAGCAGCACAGATTCGGGGTGAGACAGTTCCTTGCAGGGGAAGTGGGAGAATCACCTAATGTTCTCTTGTGGTGATGCTGTTTTAAGGGTGACAGGGTGAGACACATTCCTGCAGGACATTCAGAATGGCTTCAAATGGGCACATCAGTATCCCTCCATATAATGGGGCTACAGCTCCCTGCATACAGGTCTGATGGAGGTGTTTCTAGCAGATGCTCTGAAAGGGAAAGCAATTCACAGGGTTGAATGTGATGCTGGAGAATGCATGCATTGATAAAAGAGAGCGTGATGTGTGTGTGTCTGAAATCACTTCCTGAATTTTATTGACTGTGTGCAAGGAAATTTCTGAGGTCACCAGAAAATATGAGGGAAAACAGACTAAGTGTCCTCAGCTCACCACTCATGTGGTGTGCAAGGTGACATTGCTCTCCTTCATTGCAGCTACTCCTCTATTGACTCCACTTGCTGGAAGTCCAGCCATGAAGCACATCTGGTTGGGTACCCCATGCTGGAGGGACTCATTGCATCCAGACACTGCACTACACAGAGCGTGTCTCTGCTCAGTTCAGAATGGACATGAACCCAGCATGGATAACCTTTACTGGCTGGAGTTGTCCTGCAGCAGGACCTGTGCTCTCTCGATCAGTACATGACTCCAACCCCAGTTCTTAGTGCGGCCCTTGAGAGGAAGTGCTGGGGTTGTGTCATCTGGCTTGTGCCTCTTGTACAATGAGCTTTTTATTCTTCTTAACTTCAATGAACTCACACCAATTTGGAGACTTCTCTTACCATCACTTTCGCTCTGTCCAGAAACAGAGAGAAAGAGTTGGAACTTTCCTGCTGGAGAAGGGTGCTAAAGTGGTAGAGAGAACATTATCCATACAAAGGAATTCAGGAGGGAAAATCAGCACCAGTAATGAGTGACTGCAGCATGGGAATGTGCCACGAATTAACAGTCAGTGAAACAACCTAAAGGCACTGGCTGTATTCAGTAACAGGAGCTAAAGGAGTTAGTGAGGAGCATGTTAATTGTGAGCAAATCACGTAATCTGCATTGCAGTCAGTTGGGTTTTGTCTCGTGTACCCAGTTTGCAGATGCTGAGCGATTCCAAGTGGTATGTGTTGCAGCCAGCAATGGC
>JBCJKH010048593.1:0-19470 GCA_039877255.1 Loriculus beryllinus
GTGATTAAACTCCCTTCAAATTGTGTAATGGTAGATCAGGTTTGGTATGTTTCATGGGCTTTTTCTGTTCATAACTAAAGTAAAAAAGACATTTGTTACTGGTTCAGCAGTTGTCTTCAACCACAAAGGCTTTGTAGCACATTCCAGAAGAGTTCTGTCATTCCTATCATGCTTGTATTAAATTTTTTAAGAGACACCATGAAAATTCTTTGGTATGCAGATGCTGCTTTGAAAGGAAAAGCCTTTGGAGTATGTGGAAACATTTATGGGATGTTAGATTGCATCTCTGAGTTTAACTTGCAGAAGGAAAGGAGTGTCTGTTTCTTGCTATGAAAAATTTGCCTGTAGTTATTCATGGGACTTATTTTTTAATAACAGTCTTAAGGTAGAATTATTGGAGGTTGAACAGTCTTTGGACTCCAAGTTATCAGATGTTTAGACTTGATTAAAAAAAGCTTAAAGTAATTGAAACAATGTTACATGTCTGGGGATTTACTGCTTAAAGACATCAGTGTTTCTAACACTGGATAAAGTTTGCAATTATTATTTGCTTCTGATAAACCTGAGCAGAGAATCTTTGCTTTACTGCTAGTTTTTACCTCAATGCTTGAAACACGTCATCTCTGTGTAGAAAACAGGTGTTATCCCAGGGTGAGAATTTCCTGGCTTCATTACAGAAATACTTGCAGGCATCTTAATATGCCTGAGTTGATTAAGCTGGTGAGCATTCTCCACCAGATTGTTCTTCTGAAGGCTGTGATGAAAGTAGAAGCCATCAAACTTAACTTACTCCCATTTTAATAATAATAATGATAATGGAAAAAGAAAAAGCAGCAACTGCACCTGTTAACTACCATGACTGAGTTTCTGGAGTACAAGGCTGTATATGCATGTGTAAGATTGGCTTGGCAATATATATTATTCCCCCAAAGCATTAAACTTTGTGGAATCATTAGTATGATGGCAGTGGCAAATGAGATAAAAAACCCCAACAGAAACCCCAAATACTGGAATGCTCAAATGCTTTCTGCAAATGTTGCTGTATATTTTAGCTGGTGTGCAAGCCTGCCAAGTCCTTAGCCATGGGGAGCTGATAGTAGCATTGCTTCAGAGAAGCCAGGTATACAGTGGAGCCTTCAGAAAGCCTCATGCTTTTAGTTTTATTGTTAGTGGCAAAAAGCATCCTCATCTCATTACACTTTATTTTAAAATGTATCTACAGAACTTTGATGAGAAGATATCTTATTTTCAAGGAAGAATTCTGCATCCTCTGACTTTTCAGTTGCACTGACAAAAGCTGACTTGTTATCCAAGACACCTGGTTGTTCCTATCTGCATTGTTGTTCAGTGTAGTTCTGTGTTGGGCTTAGTTTCATTGTATATCAAGGACTAGGAAAATATTCCCCTGTAGAAGCTATATTCCTGTTAAGGATGTCTTTGTGGTTCAAATGGGGAGCAAAACCCTCTTGATTCTCCATGAATATAATTAACACTAACCTCAGGAAATAGGTTGTTTGCTCTGCCTTTTCTCCTTACTTTCTTCTAAATATGTTTGCAGTGATTTACGTGGGCTATATGGGCATTCACTTCTAAAAAAATCTCTACTACCAGTGGACAAACCCCAGTAGTGTTTAGAAAGTACCTGTTTAAAGTGCTGAGTTGCAAGTCTTTTTGAGTATTTCTCGGGCCCCTGCACTAGCAGCTGTTATGCATGTGCTCACCTCTTAGTAGAAGCCTTGGTGTTCTCATATTCAATAATTTTCATTGCATTTTTGCCTTTAATTAGGAAAGTTGCTTAAAACTGACTTCTTATTCTCTCAGTTCTCTCTTAGGAATTCCACTGCTCCCATATCTTGTTTTGGTAAGAGTTGAGCATTCTTTTTTTAATAATGTCTTTGATTTATTTTTTTGGTTGTTGTTTTTCTCTCAACTTGTTCTTCTAGATTGATTCAGTTGAGAATTTTACGTTGTCTAATACTCCGTCACGGGATGAAGATAGCAAGTCTCACCTTCATTCAAGATCAAGGTCTCCTTCTACAGCTAGTGAGATTGAACCAATTGAGGTACTTCACTCTTGATGCAGTTTTGGTCTTTTAGGAATACTAGCTTCACTCATAAAAATTGCCACTGCAGATCCTTTTGTTTAGAATGAAGCTCACTCCTTTTCAGCAAGACTATTTAGTAATAGCCTTGTAATAGCTTTCTGCACTAGTAGTGAACTGTATTTTGGGGAATGTGGCATTTCACATTCACATATTGGGTAGGGACGGGAACTGTGTTGTATCAGTTATCAGATACAGTCTCTCTTCATAACATATCCTCAGTCATGAATAATGAAGAAATGTTGGCACAAAGATAATGTTACACTGTAGTTTGTAAGAGCAAGCTTTGGAGTCCTGCTGAAAGTCTTGTCAATACGAAATGTTAGCCAGCTCTGCAACTATCATAATGTATCCCCTTTCACTATTAAGAAATTTAATTCTGTGATTATTTTACATTATAAAACAGTCAAATGTTTAAGGTAAAATTATTTTTTGACGTTTAGGAGATGAATCTTACATGGGGCTCATTTTTCTGAGCCCTTTCCTATGTTTGGGGATGGAGTGGGTAGAATATTGTAATGTTTTTACTTTATTCAGACTGCTCTTAATAGTGTGTACTTGATATCTTATTGATCCTTTGGGGACTGTGTTCAGGTTACAGATCATCCTCCCCGTTCAATTCACACACCAACCATGAGAACAGCATATATTGGATCGGGACTCTCTGCACCAAAGGTATTAAGTCAAGCGTTCACACTTCTTACAGTGTAAGGGGGGAAAGCATCACTCCTGGGAAACAGCTTCAGAACTGTGTATCACAGTAATCTTAGCAGAAGTGCCTGGAAGGGTTGTTTATGTACAAGCTGGTTGCTTTCTAATATCTAAAATCCCTCATTCTTACATTATGTGGTGTGACAGGTTGTACTAGGCATTCCCCTGTAGCAGCACGAGGGCTTGATTACAGGAAAAACAGTTTGGACATTAGAAAAAGATAAATGAACAGAACACAAAGAAAGTAAACGAGACTTCATAGAAAATGAGAGTTTTCCTGCATGTGTCTGACCAACCTGCATCTACATTCTGCATATGATAAAATTGATATCACTGTGGGCCAGTCTCTGCTTAGGAGGTCTGTGTGCTAATTAAATGCTTATTTTTGAGCAAAGAGTAAGTCTAAAATTAACCCCTAGATTTGCATTTTATAAGCAGTGTAGAGTGAGCGCTTCAGTGCTGGACTGGGAGAAGGAATTCCAGTTTTTGTGTCTTCCGGCTTTTTACTGGCATAAATACTGATTTTTTTACATCAGTTGTTGAAATTATTTTGCTCTTGGCCAAATAAGCCAGTCAGTGTGTGCCGATTCATATATTCAAGCAAATGAGGAATAAGGCACAAGCTATTCAAGGAAAAAGTCTCTCATAAAAGTTTCAGAAGTGCCTCGATAGCTTAGGAATCTTCTTTACATATGTATATATTTAACATATGTACATAAAAATACAGATCTGTTTCTCTGCTTTAATAAATGGCAAAATAGCAAAAGACTTAATTTGTGTAAAGGAAAGCAGACTGTTTTGTTGGCAGCATCTTAATAGATCAACTTAGCTGATTTTGGTAATTTTACTGTGCACATTATTTAATTGTTGCAAATATTTTGCCCAGTAAATCATGATTGTCTTTCTAATTTATTCTGTTTCATAAAGAACCTTCTTATTTTATGATTGCATCGGTTTTTAAAGCAAAGTATTGTTTCCCTGCAAGTTTCAAAACAAGACACCCATCTGCAGACAGAAAGCTTCCATTGTAACAGTAAAACTATTATTAAATATGGATGAAGTGTGAGCCCTTAACTGTGATGTCTTATGCTGTGAAAAGCAGGAAACTAAGTAAAATTTTAATATACCTACTCATTAAAATAGTCTGCAAAGTTGTCTTCTTTCAAATCACATTTTTCAGGCTGTTTGAACAGCTTTTGTGTTCACCCTGGGCTGTATCCTTTCTTCACCTACCAGTTTTTTACTTTCCTGGGTATTATTTCTAGAACAGCCAAGCAGCTTTGTGGATTTTATATAAGGTCTTTTTATGAATCATACTACCACATTACATAGGCATTTAGCCTTGGTATCATAGCATCAGCACTGCTATCCTTGAGAGGAGAGGGAGAGTTAAAACACTCATGTAGTCTGTCTTCCCAAGAACTAACAAAAAGCCCTTCTAAAATCAGCTTCACCTACACTCCTGCTTTTAAACTGAGTGTTCTGAAATTGCCTGTGCCTGACACCATAAAACTGAGCTCTGTCATAGATTTCTGGCATGCAAATTCAAGTATGGTATTTTTCTTTGAACCAAGGCAACACTCCTTATAGAGGAGCATTGAATTTGCAGTTTAGGGAGGGGTTTGACCTTGACTGGCTGCTGGGTGCCCACCAAAAACATTACAAACACACCTTCAATTTCTAGAGCGTAATGGAATAATTTTGGCAACTTTCCTATCTGCAATGGAAACAAACTCATGTTCTGAGGCAAGGTCCAGTTTCCATGGTTTCATTTACAGAGGATGGTTATCAATAATGAGCACTGATAAGGACCTTTTTTCAGTGTTAGGAGCACGGATCTCATTTCAGTAAACACAAATAAGCTCCCTTTTTAAATGCAGCTATGCACTCCTATGTCTGTGAAAAAAATTACAGCTCTTCAGAAGTGTTACAGGCATTAACATCCTTGTCTGCTTGTTTTTCAGCCTAAAGCCCACCAGTTTGTAGTGAAATCATTTAATACACCAACAAAATGCAATCAGTGTACGTCTCTGATGGTCGGTTTAATACGACAGGGCTGTACCTGTGAAGGTAAGCACTTGTGAAAGCAGGAAGCGTGAACTGTAGTTCTTACAGATGCAAATTGGACAGTAAATGTTGTAGTTTGATAATGCAGGAATCTTCAGTTTATATTTTGAATTAGTCTTTTGACAGTAGAAACCAGATGCTTTGAACATCTTAATTAACAGATGACCCAGTTATCTGGGGGCATACTTATTCCAGTTGTGGTAGAAGAGCTTAGATCACTTTAATAACAATGAAGGGCCACAATCAAGTATGCTCACAGCAGCTTCGCTTTCTGACTTGGTAGGGAAAATGTAAGACAGCTTTCCCTTTCAGTACCAGTTTTGCTTCTTGCCAGGACTGATTTGTTCTGGGATTGTATGTAAACAGAATGATACCTGTCATTTTGAGGAGCTTCTGCCTTTTTGCTTGCTAGTAAAGTTGGACCTTGAGGAAATCAGAGAGATTATCTCAGTGTGAGCTTCTGAATAGGCTCTTTCATACCTGAGTGAAACCAGACTCTGTCTATATACCTCTGAAAATCAGAAAATCAGAATTTAGAGCAGGTGAAAACATGAACTGCTGCTGTGCACAAGCTTCCATTTCTGTCTCGGCATAGCAAAGTTCAGTGAAATTGTTCGGTTGGTCGTTAAAAAAAGAGACCATTCCTTTATAAATATCATTATTATCATAGTTTTTGAATTGCACAAGAAAGAACCATTAAATCTCTTTGTTTCTCATCCTCTTCACAAGTATGTGGATTCTCTTGCCACGTGACCTGTGCAGACAAGGCTCCTGCAGTATGTCCAATCCCTCCTGACCAGACCAAGGGACCTTTGGGAATAGATCCACAGAAGGGCATAGGAACAGCTTATGAAGGACATGTCCGAGTAAGTATCAGGTAGCTACATTTGGGGCACTTAAATTTGTTGTTTTCCAGACCTGGAATTTATTGGAGCATTAGGGTGGAAATGGATTCAGTTATAACTTAAGATAACAGTTTGGAAACTAAGACCTAAATTTTGACAGAGCAAGACTTAGCATCATCAAGACTAATTCCTTGTCCATCTATTGGCCATTGTGCTGTGAGTTGGTCTTGTTCAGTCCATCTCTAGAGACCAGACCATCTGTGAGGTTTTGGGTCTTTTTGTTGCTGCTGGTACTGTCTAGGGTCATTGGTGTGAATACTTGTGTGTAAATACTACCAAATTATTAAACATATTTTGGGCCATATTCCTGTTGACCAACTAGAGATGGGTTTCTTTCTCTATATTGGTTAATTGAATCAGCTTGTGAATAAGAAGAAAGAATCTGTAGTGCTATGGATTTTTTAAGTCATATTTTGTGGTGTCTGTGTTTGATGCTGACTGCACCTCTGGTACAGGTTATGTTGTGTAACATTATCACTGAATAAAAGCTTGTCAGCCTAGAAAAGAGAATTGATTTTTGTATTGTCTGATCTTTGATTGCATGCAAGCTTACAGAGAGTTGATGGGAATTTGTTTTGCTAAAGGTACCAAAACCAGCTGGAGTAAAGAAAGGCTGGCAAAGAGCGCTGGCAGTGATCTGTGATTTTAAACTCTTCCTCTATGATGTAGCAGAAGGAAAAGCATCCCAGCCCAGCGTGGTAGTGAGTCAGGTCATAGACATGAGGTAAGTGCTTTGGTGCTCAGTGGGAGCTCTTAAGAGGCACTGGGAGGGTTTTTTCCTGGTTTTTTTCTTTTTGTGAAATCAGTATGCAAGCTCCCAGGCTTTTATGAAACACTGATCCATGTTGAGAGCCTCTGATTTTCCAGAAAAAGGCAGTATTAGCAGCTAGCCTGAACTTGTATGCTCGTATGTGGCAATTTAAACTTCCATTACTGCATCATGTGCCAAAATGTATCTGTTCAGCTGTGTTAGAAGATCTGCAAGGAATGAAGAAGAAAAATACATTCTTTTGGGGTTGAATAGAGGTTTGGAAGACACGTGGAATTTTGTTATAGGATAAAACCAATACAAGTTTTGGTTCAGAAGGGCTAAAGAGTTTGTTCCCTCTTCAGTATTACTGAAATACTTAACATTTAACATAACAACTAAGCAAAGCTCATCTTTGAACTAGATGGGTTTATCCAGGAAGTCGCAAAACAGCTGTAGCTTATAGCTTGAGCGAGTTTGTGTTTTTATGAGGGCTGGAGAGGTGTTCGTAGCCCAGGTTCATTTAAGTTTCACTATTTATTGCTTTTTAAAAAGTTTTAATTTAAAGAGAGAAACCCCAGATTCTCTGAATAGATTCATCTCCATCAACATTTACCAGGAATTAATTATGCAACATTGCATTTGTGAGTTTGATCTGCAGATAGAGAAGAAAGGATGATTTTTAAAACTAGACCTCAGGACTGTGTTGATGTGTCCTTCACAAAACAAAGCCACTGGCACTATGGAAATATAAGTGAAAACCAAACACACAGATTTTACTCTTTAACTCTTTTCCAATTGTGTTTGTGGTCTCCATAAGGGATGAAGAGTTCTCAGTGAGTTCTGTCTTGGCCTCAGATGTCATCCATGCAAACAGAAAAGATATCCCCTGTATCTTTAGGGTAAGTATTATGTCTTGAACCTAGTAACCCAGCAGTACAGGGCTTCACAGTCTGATGTTAGAGTGTGCATTCACTGGCAGCTCACTAGTATTTTATTTTCTTCACAAGTTCTGGCTGGGTGGTATCCGTGGCAGCAGCAGCAATGCATAAGGATCTGTACATAATGTCATTTCTGTGCTAAAAATAGCACTGGCACATTTAGACAAGCTCTCATCTCCCCTTTACCTGGGTTTTATTGGTTTTGACCTTCACAGTAGGACGTATTTTTCTCACCCTCCTGTTGGTCATTTGGAATTATTCTTGTTCTTCCTGACCTTCTACATGTTCATTTCCTAAAGTTGCCTTCTGCTTCACAGTTTCATTTGTTGTTATTTCTGAAGCCTTTGTTTTATGTATTTTCTTCATATATATGCGTTGGATCTCTGAAAACTCCCATTCATCATGTAGTCAGTATAGAAATCTAGTGTAAAATGCTCATCAAAATTTATGTCTAGTATCAGGATTTTGCCATCATTGACTTTTTCTAATATTACATTTACTAGATATTCTACTGAAGCGTTGACCTCAATGAAATACTTTTGATGTCCTTATCAATTCCTCTATCATTTCTTTACTACACCATTGTATTTCATTCTTGGTTTTCCAGCTTTCAAGCTGTTCATTACTCTGCCTGCTGAGTGAAGATAAACGTGCAAAAAAGGCTTTCATTTTTATCTATAGTAACTGTACCAAATACATGAAAAGGATCATAGATCATTGTGCCATAAAGACCATTCCTACTGCATTAAATTATTAATGAAAATTGTTGGTCTTAAAGAATACTTTGTAAGAAATGCTTTTCATTATAAATTGCTTTGAGAAACAACTGAATACCTTATTTAGAGCAGACATTTCAGAACCTTTGCTGAGTTACACCTGCAGAATTTTCTGCTGTGGGTTCTTGATTGAATGTATTCTGTTAACTAAGGCTACATTTTCTCATTCTTGGTTCAGACAGCTACTTACAAGGGTGCTTACAAGCATTTGATACCCTTGTAAAAATGATCATGACTTTATTTACTTTTTTTTGCTTATGACTTAAAATATGTATTTTAACATTTTCCAGGTTACAGCATCCCAGCTCTCTGCATCCAGTAATAAGTGTTCAATCCTGATTCTAGCAGACGGTGAGAATGAGAAAAGCAAGTGGGTAGGAGTGCTGAATGAATTGCATAGGATCTTGAAGAAGAACAAACTCAAAGACCGCTCAGTCTATGTTCCCAAAGAAGCTTATGACAGCACCTTACCCCTCATCAAAACAACACAGTCAGCAGCAATCATAGGTATGAAATGAGTAAGAAGAAAAATGGGTATGCTAAAAGCATGGGGGTTTTTATGCAAGAAACCCTTATGTTAAATAGCATTATATACTGAATGGAGTAATACATGGTGGTTTTATCCCATATGGAAATGCATATGGGTTTGGGAGAAGTGCAGTTCACTGTCCAGTATTTTTGTCAGATCTTTAAGTGTATTTCCCCCATTCACACTTATTCATAATTATGAATAATTTTGAGAATTGGACATTAATTCTTCTGTTATTCTATATACATAAGTCCATAACTGAGCAAAATTAGTACTATAGAATGGATATAAATCACTGACTTTACAAAATGTATTTGTGGGACCAGAGAGAATACATAAAAACACAAAATCAGAGAATGAATTTAGAAATTTTAAATGCTGCAACATAAAATATCCTAAACTCTTAATTATGTAAGTAATTAAAATATATGGTAGTTATTTCAAGTCAGTATTACACTTCAATCCTCTGAATGGTTTGTTAAAAATGGTGTTTCTTGCTGTTACTTCTATTAACAGGAAATTGAAAGACTGGGAGGTTACCAGTGTTTGGTATATAAATGTGTTGGGTTTACCTTTATATTTGTTTACTTCAAGGTATTAAAAATGTGTCTCTGTTAATAGGAATTTTGAATATTGCTGAACAAGTTTTTCTGAAGAAAAAGTAACTTTTATTATTATTATTTTTAATTTTTTTTTATTCCTTGTGTATCACAGACCATGAACGAATAGCTCTGGGGAATGAAGAAGGGTTGTTTGTTGTGCATGTCACCAAAGACGGTAAGAGATGAGGAACTGATAATAATTTCCCTAATATTAAATAATCACAAAGTGGCTTCATAATCCTTTTTTTTTCTATCAATATCCTTTGGTTTTCTTAATTTACTACTTTATCAGCTGGACAAGTCCGTGTGAGAGCTGTAATCATGAAGGTGGTGTGTGTGCTCTCTGGTTTGGGTATCCTTTCCAATGAGAGAGACCCAGCATCTGGAATGCAGTTGAAGGTTTTCTTCCCTTGTTTGAAGCAGGCTCAATACTGAATTCAGACCAGGTTGCTCAGGACTTTGTCCATTTGGGTCTTCAAAATCCCCAAGGACAGAGGTTCCATAATCTCTCTGGGCTGCCTGTTGGAAATTATTCTCACAATGAAACACTTCCTTCATATTATCCCGTAGGAACCTCCCTCATTTTAATTTGTGACTCTTGTCTTCCCTTACCCTGCTGTGCACCTCAGTAAGGAGCCTGACTTGATCCTTCCTGTAACCTCCACTGTGGTATTGGAAATGAAAACTTTATGTTCAACATTGTAGAGGGATGTAATGACAGATGCCCAAGCTAATTCAACAAGTGGATGTTTAACTGTACGTTTTGATTCTTTGAGGGTTTATCTCTTTTCAGTAGTTTGTGGCTATAAACTGGTTTTGAAATACTGAAATGGTACAGCAGTTGTTACTGCATTGAATCTCCTCTCTTCCTCTGATGGGGCAAAGCCAAAGGTCTGTCCAGCATTTCCACATCTGGTATTATTGAACTACAGGTTTTGATTCTGTACTTTTTAATATTGCAGGGAAGCAATAAAGGGGATTTCTTGGCCTTCCTTGGCAATTTATCTTAACAAATATGTATGGTACGAACAATTCACATTTCAACATTATTCACTTGGATTTGGGGGGTTTGTTTTGGGGTTTCTTTTTTAGAGATCATCCGTGTCGGTGACAATAAGAAGGTTCATCAGATTGAGCTTATCCCAAGCGAACAGCTCATCGCAGTGATCTCAGGACGGAACCGTCACGTGCGCCTTTTCCCTATGGCTGCCCTGGATGGAAGGGAGACTGAGTTCTATAAGCTGGCAGAGACAAAAGGCTGTCAGTCCATAGTTTCTGGACATGTGCGCCACGGAGCTCTTACCTGCCTGTGTGTAGCTATGAAAAGGCAGGTCCTCTGTTACGAACTAAATCAGAGCAAGACACGCCACAAAAAGATCAAGGAGATCCAAGTCCAGGGCAATGTCCAGTGGATGTCAGTCTTCAGTGATCGGCTTTGTGTGGGCTACCAGTCCGGTTTCCTAAAATACCCCCTTCACGGAGAAGGCAGTCCATACAGTCTGCTCCATCCAGATGACCACACACTCTCATTTATCTCGCAGCAGCCAACTGATGCCATCTGTGCAGTCGAAATCTCAAACAAAGAGTACCTGCTGTGTTTTAGCAGCGTAGGGGTTTACGTTGACTGCCAGGGACGAAGATCCAGACAACAAGAGTTGATGTGGCCCGCAACTCCATCTTCTTGCTGTAAGTTGCTCTGTGTGTCACTGTACTTGCTGTTACTCATTGAAGTGATCACTGCTTTTGTTAATATCCACAGGAAGCAAAACACAAGGATAATTACCTGACAGGTAAATGAATGCTCTCGGCATCTCTCAGCACGTTTAGTCTAGTCAGAGGGTTTTATCATGATCTCACTTATGCTAGGCTTAACAAAGCTGTTACTGACTTATACTGCTGGAACACAAAGAGGAATCAATGATCCCTCTGTCCTCAAAGAATCAGGATTTCAAAATTTGTTGTCCACTTTCTAAACACATGACTTGCTCTCCAAAACAGCTGAAGGCCTCAGGTCCTATAGAGGCTAGTGAGAACTTTATGCATTCACTACTGCTGACACAGATGGGACTGTTGTTACTTAAAGTCTTAAAATTCAGCCGTACTTTAGCTCAGCATTGTGATTCAACCTTTCTTGATGCCCAGTCATCAGGATCTGATAGTTTGCCTAGCCTTTCTTTAATGGTGCTTCTTCCTATTTAATGGGTTTGGGGTTTTTTAACTTTTCTTTCCTTACTCTATCATTCTCTCTTCCTTGGCAGTTTCATGGGCACTCTTCTCATTCATCTCCTCTCTTTGCTCTTTAAAAAAATAATTTTTAAGTTCTCCATCTGTTTTCCCTCTTCCCTTCTGAAATACAATGTATGGCAGGCAGCACAGATAGTATATTTCGTAACTGTAAGGGAAATACTATTATTTTTCAAGATCTATGTTTCCAGCAAGAACTGTAAAACATTTATTGCACATTTTTTGAAAGCTGGGGCTTTGTCTTTGTCAGTTAGAGGGAGGAAAAACCCTGCAATACCTGTCATCTTCTTTTTAATGTCTTTCTGAATGCAGATAAAGATTAGCCACATTTATCCTCAGAGTATTTGTGCACGAGCCTAGTCTTAGGTTGATTTTTAGCATGGTCTACCTTCTTACTTCTTACCTTCTTGCTGTGAGAGCAGTACAGTCACTCTGAAGGTGGGAGGAATGTTTCACCTTGCTTGAGTGAAGCCCCTTCTGAATGTGGAATGAGCAACTTCCACAGGCGCTACGTCACTTCTGGGTTTCAAGCAGGAGTGTGATAATTATACAGGACTCAGAGAATGGATGAATCAAAAGATTTTGTGATCAGTTGAAAATCAGGCATTTTCACATGTAGTTCTTCTATACTGGTCATTGATATTTGTGAAAGATTTTTGATTGCCTTAAATGAAGTGATTTGATGCTACTGCAGTTCAGAATGGAGGTATATTTTGTAGCAAAACCTGTTACATTGAAGCACAAATTGGATGATCTTGTTAGTCTTGGCAGACCATGGCAGTCTTGTTGCTGACATGGAGATACTGAATTCTGCTTTAGAAGTGGTCCCAGTGGAATAAATTTCATCCTAGGGAAATGTGCCAGATGAGTAGCACAAGAATTCTCTTTACAATCCAGAAAATAAGAGAATTAAAGCTAGAAGGAAGCATAAAGATTTTTATGACTGTGTCACAGTGCTTAGTTCTAACTGATGTTCATTTAGTACCTAGTCCAAAAACTAAGAGCTCAGTTCATTCAAATGACAGTTATTAACTAACAAGAGTGTATTTTCCTACCAGATCATTTACAAAATATGAGCTGTTAAAAATAGGGGTTTTGGAAGAACAAAAAAGCCCTTTGAAACCACATCAGTGTTTGGCAAAGTAAACTAATCCCTTGTAGTTCAAAAAGTAGTTTGGTTCTGCAAAGTTAAAGGAAAAGCCGTGGAGATATTAAGTTTTTTGGTAGTGCTGGTTTGCCTTCAGGATAAATTTCTTGGCCATTTTTGAGTTAAAACATGTTTTGCAAATACCATTGTTGGGTTGTGGGGTGTGGAGTTTTTCATAAATGCAGTTAAACCATAAGCAATTGTATATTTTGAGCCATGTCTAAAAGCACATCACACTATACCTAATCATCCTCTCTCAGGTTACAATGCACCATACCTCTCTGTGTACAGTGAAAATGCAATTGATATCTTCGATGTGAACTCCATGGAGTGGATTCAGACTATTCCTCTCAAAAAGGTAACTTGCTGTTTCAGTATCAGTTAAAGAACATATCTAGACTCAATCTTGCTTTGCTGCAGTCATACCAGGATTTTTAAGCACATTGAAGCTATCATTGTAACTGCTTTTCTAAACACAGTTGAACTGGAAGAAGAGCTATTGCAAGGAAACTAGTGCTTTTTGTTCAAAATGTAAGATGCCAAATGTGTATTGCATGTGGTTTTGCTCTTTTAGGTGAATGATCAATCTGGAGCATGTAAGCATGTAAAGACTTACTGTAGGGAGCAGTTGTTTGGTACTAATTGCATATGACTCCATTGGGCCTGATTGCATGTATGTTATTGCCAGAAGATGGTGGATGTTAACATAATTAAACCTGCCTCCAAAAAGCTACCTTCTGGTTCTTGAGAACATTGTGGACAGGGTTAGAACATTTTGGTTCAACCAGAACAAATATTAAAACCCAGGATGATGTCAGGTTTGGATCACTTATCAAAAGACAGCAGTTTTTGAAAGCTGACACTTCTTGGTATTTAGGAGGTGTTTGCTCAGCTGTGTTTGGAAAGCCAAAAGAAAAACGTTGTTTTCCCCATAGTTTAGACTGACTTGAACTTTGTATTTTTGTCAACTTAATTCCTTTACTGGCATTCCAGTGACACAAAATTACAAGAAATTGCCCTTGTGGTCTTGTGTAAGTCATTCAGTCTCTCTGCGTATCAATTTCTCACATGTCAGATGCAGACCAGGATATGACAGCAGTGCTGTAAGGATAAATAATGCAAAGATTGAGGTGCTCAGCTATTTACTGTCTTCAGGAGAGAAGAATATGGCCTTTCACAGATTCCTCTACTCCTTCTGATTTCCAGATGTTGAGTTAAGCAGTTGGAGCATTTCTTTTTTCCCCACAGATCATAGTATGATTTAGTATATTGATTAATATTTGTCTCAAGACTGCCCATTTAATAAATGAAACTACTTTCTACAATCAGGAATTGCTACATCTAGGAGACTGAAAACTGGCAATTTATCATGAAGAGTTTGTTTCTAACACAATTTGCAGACTCAGTGGAGTGCTTCTTTCATTTTTAAGTTGGAAATCACAAATACCAATAGGCATCAGCAGTCTGTATATACTCCTCTCAAGTTGCAGAGCATGACTGTGATATGCTACTAGCACAAAATAGAAGCACAGCTTGTTGCTTTGTGCATCTAGTAGACAAAACTGAATTGCTCTAAGAAGTAGAAAGAATTATTTAGAGAAGAATAGTGTTAAGCCTATGCCTTTAAGTAGGATATTAGGCAGCTCCTTCTGTACTTGATCTCCAAACAGATGTTTAAAATCTAAAACTGCTTTTAACTCTGCTGCATGGCTTTAATGACTCAAAATTGCTAATCTAGAGAGCAGGCATGTGTCATTGGAGATAGGAGACACTGTTCCCTTCAGACTGCAGTTCTGTGGAGCAGGCTTTGCTCTGGCCAGTTACACTGTCCTGCCCTCTGGCTGGCTTTGTGACAGTGCTCCTTTTACAGGGTTTATAATGGTACCTTGGAGCTTTCAGAATAAGATGCACTATATATATGTGAGTTATTACTATTACAAGGGCTGTTTTTTTCTTGTTTCAGGTACGACCCTTGAATACAGAAGGATCACTAAACCTTTTAGGCCTGGAGACAGTTAGATTAATATATTTTAAAAACAAAATGGCAGGTAAGTAAAGACAAGCCAGTTTTTATCATGTGAATTTCTGCTTAGAGCATTTTCCTTTGGGCTGGGTCTGTGTATTGTAGAAAGTGAGCTCTCAAACATGTTACGTTTGGAGAGAGCCAAAGCTTACAGATTCCACAGTGATTGCAGTGGTGTCTGCTAGGCAGCTACTCTGAACTCTTGTTTCCCTTTTGAATATTCAGTGGAGACTGGAAATAGGAAACAGAATGACTAAATGCTCCCTTCAAATCTGTGATCACCTGCTAGAATACTATCTAAAAATGCTTGCACAACTGAAGACTTTAATAGTGGTCTTGGCAGTACTAGATGAAAATTGGTATTATACTAAACAAACCTTGCCCAAGGATCAGAAAGTGATATAATATTATGTATTCATAACTTGTTATTAAGGCTGCATATGATTATGTGCCAAAGTTTTAGCTTCAGAACTCTATTTTTGTTACGAGTCTTCTTGACCTTTTTTCTTTTTACAGGTCATTTTATAACTATACTGAGTAATTTCCTTAATCTTTTGCTTCATCTGTTAGAGAAGGGGATGTGCTTTGTTTTAACACTCAAAAGCTATAATTCTTTTTAGCAACTATTCTGAAAATAGTGGAAATAAAGCTCCAGAAACACAGTGCTGTTGACAGTGTTTCAGTGTTTATTTAAATTGCTAGCAAATTAGTGGGAGAGAGGAGTAATACGGGCAAAGTATGTATAAAGAATTTTTAAGTCTAATAAAGACTGGGCATTAAGATTAGAGCAGAAGAGGGGGAAAAATGGAAAGCATAGGATCAGAAGTAAGGCTGGTGCTTTGCTCCCATACACTTCTCATCATCTTTCAGAAGAGGCTGCTAAACAGTAGAAGTATCCTCCAGGTGTATCTCTGTAAGTCTGAAGTTCTGTTCCTGAAGCTACTTACCCAGTAGAACCCACACTTCATGAAATCTCCACTTGATCTTAACAGAAGAAAAGCTTTCAGCTCTGTGCAAAAACTATCTTGGCAGTGAGCAGTACATGTTAGTATGTTCAGGCTTATTAAGTGTAACTTTAGCCTCCATACATACACATATACACACACAAGACAGAGCAGTTGCAGCATTCATTCAGTGCAGCGCTTCTGTTGTATGATCATCACTGCTATACACTTCATGTATTATTATAATAAAGACACCTTGGCCAGACACACATATGTGGAAGAAATCTTCCTTTTTCCCACAGTTGCACAAAAACACACCATTGTTCAAACATTTCAGAAGGTTTAGTGTCTTTGGAGGAGAGAACGAATGAAAAAGAATCTTCAATTCCGGACGATTGGCAGAACAAGAGGCTGTTCTAATGATTTTCAGTGAGAACTGCCAAAGAAAGTTCAAGATAGAGGACTGAGATCCCTTCCTGCCCACCTAATTGTTGTGTTTGAAAGAATTAATCAGTGATAATTTGAGAACACAGTTGTGGCAGCTTGTGTGGGAGGAAGGGTTAAGTCTGTTGCTGTAAAACAGAGTAGATAATGACCAAGAAAACCCATAAACCAAGGAATGTTTGTTCAGATTTCATAGGAAATGGGTAATGTCCAACACTAGTGAGAGCAGAGCGAGAAAATTGCCTTTGAATACAAATTCCATGAATTTGAATTGTCCCACTGGATTGTGTCTGGATCAAGCCAGGCTGGACAGGGCTTTGAACAACCTGCTGAAGTGGAAGGTATTGCTGCCCATGGCAGTGTGTTGGAACTAGATGATATTTAAAGTCCTTCCAACCCAAACCGTTCTATGATCATTATATATATATATATATATATTGATTTCAGAGGGTGATGAACTGGTAGTTCCTGAGACATCAGATAACAGCCGGAAGCAAATGGTCCGAAACATCAACAACAAGCGCCGCTATTCGTTCAGAGTACCAGAGGAGGAGAGGATGCAGCAGAGGAGGTCGGTATTCAACATGTACCTGTGTTCTGTACATGCCTGTAGGCCCTGAAGAACGGTGACTGATGCCATTGTGGTACTTCATTTGTTGCTTCAGATGTTTCTGTCTCTTCACTACCGTGTTAATCCTCAATGTTTAAGTTGTGTTAATACCGATTTGGGTGTGGATATGCATTGGATACATAAATATTCATTAGCTCAAATTAATTATGTGAAACAGCTGTGATTTGGAATGCATGTCTCCACATACTGTGTATAGGTATGTAGGTGTATATAAATAAATTTATATACTGTGTATATAAAGATCTATAATAAACACTGTGCAAAAGGAGATGACATTGCTAACTATGCATATGGATTAATTACTTTCAGACCCTGGTTCTGCTTTTCTTTCTGAAGGCAATTCTACTCTCAGCAGTATTCCAAGGCATCTGCTTTTTTGATTTATAGATTTAACTACATAAACATTCTATAAATCTCAGGAAACTCACCTCTTCAGAGGACATAGGACTTCAGGATGTGTTTCTAATAGAGGTCTTAAACAGGTCACAAATACTTTCCTAACTGGCAATAAAAATAGGTCTGCACTGCTCACAGTGTTCATGGAAGATGTTACTGAGCATTTACTGTCACTCATTAAAGATGACCACCTACTGTGCTAAGCTACACTCCAAGAACTGAGTGTTTCAGTTTTCTAACTTTCAACGTCTTCCACCGATGGTTGGCTCCCAGCTTTCCTTTCTGTTTGGCTCTAAGAAAAATAACAGCTGTGTACAGTGGAGATGAAATTCCAGTTCTTGTCTTTGCCTTTTCTGAGCTGATCGTGGTTTGGTCTTTTAAAATGTTATGTATTCTGAGTTCTGAAATGCATCCTTGCCATTTTGAAGAGCTTTTAATTCTGACCACAGACTGAGAAAGGTACTGCAGTATTATTTTAATTCTATTTTCATATTTTGTACTTCATTTTCATCTCCACTTTGTAATACATCACAAACGAGTTCTGCTTTTACTCATCTTACGGAGCTTTGTATCAGCTCAAAGCTGTTGTATATTCTTTGTATGTCAGTAACTACTGGGCATGAGCTGTTAGCCTGCAAACAGCATTCTTCTGGCCCTGTGCCCTCTCTTCAAGTTGGAAGCTTGTCCATGCCAGTGCTGATAGCAGGGGTTTATCGCTGTTAACATGGCTAAAGAGTTAATTTCCATTTAAAAGTATAGCTGATAATCAAAGCTGTACATGTTTTGTAAGTGTCCCTCCACACCTCAAACCAAATATCTAAACAAAGTGTTTTCTCTTCCAGGGAGATGCTACGCGATCCAGAAATGAGAAATAAATTAATTTCTAACCCAACTAATTTTAACCACATAGCACATATGGGTCCAGGAGACGGTATCCAGATCCTCAAAGACCTTCCAATGGTAAGTACAAAAGTACATGTGAGAGTGACTGCAACAGAGACTGCAAATCAGTGACAGAAAGACAAGTACCACTTAAAATACATATTCAGAGTGTTGATGTGTTTCATATCAGGAGGAGTGACCAGGGAAATGGAGCTGAACATGCTCTGCTGTATGTGAGGGTGACAGTTAAGCTTTGAGGAGTGCCTGATGACTCTTGGGTTTTAGGGCAGGTTGGCCTCGCAGTGTTGATACTTTTTACGATCCATATGAAGGGACAAAATTAAGAGGGTTTGGGCCTGTATTCTCTGTGGGAATGGAAAGAGAAAATTCCATTCTTTGGGAACTGTAGTTAAGTTCTTTTCCTCTCTTCCCATCTTTAGCTCTAACTTGGCTTCTCTCTTTACAGCATCTTTTTCTCAGACATTGGAACTGTAGCAAATGCCTAAATGTCTTTCTATGCCCAAGATGCTTTTTCTTTTTTTTTTTCTTTTTCTCCAAATTAACCAGCCTCAATGATACAAGTTGAGAAATGGAAAAGAAAGAGTGATAGCACACAGACATGTTCGGTTCCACAAAACCTTATTTAGGAAATACTCATCTTGAAGTTGCTGACATTTTTGTTGAGATAAAGACCAATTAATATTTACTTCATAGGAGAATATCATACTGCTTGCTTCAGGATACCTTGAGCATCTTGTTTGTGATTTCTCTGTTGTCCACAATGACACAGATGGGATTCAGAAGATGCTAATTAGCACTCTGAGAAAGGTCACATGATATAATACCAAAGAGATGATACGATCACCACAGTAAGATAAGGGCATTGGTACAGAAGTGCTGTCTAAAATGATGATCATTGTTAACCTCGAGTCTGTGCAGAAAGCAGTAAATAGATGCTGAAAGTGGGATTTTCAGATACTTAAAATCCCAAAGGAAACTGCAGTAAGACCGTAAAATCATATTGTACAGTTACACTTGTTTAGGGCCTCGAACATAACACGTTTGGTGTTCAGATACTCATTTTACCTTGCTTTTGCAGCAAGCAAATTTTGCAGCAGATAGTATTTTTATATTATGCTTTAGCATAAAGTCTGCATGTTGTGCATGAGACCTTCTGGCACCATGTTTTCCTTAGATGAGAATACGCAAGGAAAGGATAGGATTTACTTTAAATCTTAAAGTAGAGATGCTGTGAGAAAACTCTAAATAACAAATATGCTTGGTGCAGTTGAGCAAAAAGCAGCAGAGTCTGTGTGTGTGTGTGTGTTTATAAATTAATAAATAAGGAAGGAGCTGCTTCTAGAAAACACAGGCCAAA
>JBCJKH010048593.1:19477-41404 GCA_039877255.1 Loriculus beryllinus
GAAGTTGGCAGGCAGTGTTTAATTTACCTGTATGTGAGAATACATATGTCTAAGGTTAAACAAAGAATGATGACATGCTTCAGGGCAGGATGCAGATCAGAACCTTTAATTATTATTATTATTATCCATTTCTGTTGGGTTCTTCAAAACATTTCTGGCTTTTCTAAAGCAGAGAAAATAATCTGCTGCTGCTAAAGGTAGGACAAAAACCATCCCATTTGGCACCGTCAGTAGTTTTAAGTTCATGGGAATCAAAAGCTTCAAGAACTCTTAATCTAGCCCCAGATCTGGCAAGTGTAGAATGAGGAATGATTTTATGTATTGGAAGGGATTTTCTAGACTTACAAGGATTAATATTTCATCAGCTATGTAATCTCTAAAAGGCTTTTACCTTTGAATTCTAATCATGGAAGCCTTGTACTAGTTCAAAGGTCATATTTGAAGATAGGACTGGTACTTTGCTTCTTACCACTCAATATGATGTTTTGACAGGAATTCATGAGTCACTTTCCACACTTAAAAGTGATGAGAAGATATTAAAAAAGGTGTACAGTGTAGAATTGATTTCTGCACTTGTTCCACTGCTGCAGCTTCTTTTTAAAGTTACTATCAGAAACTCTTTTCGCAAGTAGGTGTCAGTCTTGCTGCTGGGAGATACCGCTGTCTTTTGCAGATAAAGCAGAATTGACATGTATTTTTCCAGCAGCTCCTTGCCATATCATATTGTATTTGTATTCCTAACTCAGTAGGTACAGAATTGCAGCAATCACAGGTCTTGAAATTGTGAATTTGAAAGTGTAACTTGGGATTAGGAAGTAAGTTTTCTATCAAGAGTTGTGTTGGTCCAGGCAGCTTTTTCTTTTCCTGTAAGGTATTTGGCTAAGTTTTCATTTAGTCTGTTCCAAACTACCTACTTTGTTTCTCAGGCACAGAAACAGGAGAGAAGGAGTTGTGTGTGTATGATCTTATGTGTTGAGTCTAATGTTTTATTTGAAAGATAAATTTAGAATTAAAAGACAGGCTGTTTCCTGGAGAATCAGGTGAAGAACAGCCCTGTGTACAGTTTATCTGGATGGCAGTCTCATTACAAGGACGTAGAATTATTTCACTTGACTCATACCTTGTTCCAAAACGATGAATAGTTTTTTTGTGTGTGTGTGCTTCTTGGCATGTGAGATGATTTTTCACCTGGAATATGTTCCTTGTATTTGTAAATAAATTAGTGTGTTTCAGAAGAAAAAGGGTTTCTTAGGAACTATGAGAGACTGCAGCATTTTGCTTTGCCAGTGCCAGTTTCTGTTTATGCAAAATACATTTTTGCATCTAAAGAGGGTTGTCACTAGAGGGAACAAGTAGAGCAAAGCTAATAGTTTCCTCAAAGTCTCTTCATCCTGTTTTAGATGAGGCAGCTTCTTTTCTTACGAGATACTGGAATGTAGAAAGTATATGAAAGAATGGAGTGGGGCTTTTCATGTGCAGTTTCTCCTGACTGGAGCAATTTCAAATTTGGCTGGATCTGCTGATACAAATCTGCTCATCCAACATGAGCTTTCACTGAAGTCAGTGTAGTGCTATGTAGGCAGAAGGGTCCTTAGTAATAAATAAGTTTTAGTAGAACATAGATATTTTAATCTCTGAGTTGGATGAGATTGTCACAAACTATGAACAGCCAGCTGAGTATTGCATTTATCTAGCATCCAGGGATGAAATTTATAAAGCAAATTACAATTTATGTATATGTATGTATATATATTTATTTATGAATACGTACTCACTTTATATATACAATGTGAATCCAATCAGAACTCATCTCTGCAGTCACGCTAACCTGCCTCTGCTGCCTTTTTCAGAGGAATTGCCAAAAATTGAACAAAGCAAAGAATTAGACCTGGTAATGATGGCTCTTGCATGGCTGGGCTGCTGTATGGCAGTGGGCAGGAGGGGAGGTTGTGCTGCTTGGTGCATGCAGAGCCAACAGAAGCTTTCTTGCTCCCTGCCCATTACTATTCTTAATGATGGCTTTTGAAAGATAAATTTTGAAGATTTAGGTTGGATTGTAAATGTACAGAATGAAAATCAGATAAATGAAATGCTTTAAACTCCTTTGGGCTATTTGATATGTTGTATCAGTTGCCTACATATGTGCAACATACCTGTCTGCATGTGATTGCCCTTGTTGGTGTAGCCACACTAGAGAGAAAGATGACTTTCTCTGCGTTGTTTCCAAGGTTCCATGGAACAGGCACATGACATGAACAATGAGATAATGTTTATGGGAAATTGCAGTCTATTACCCAGTCCCACATTATTCTCCCCATGAACAAACACTTTCAAGCAGCATGTTTGGCCAGAAAGGAGCATGCCAAAGGCTCAGTGAGATCATATTTAAGAAAAGATTAGAGGCTATCAGGCAATTGTAAGTTTGCATCCTTCTTCATGGTGAGCAGTTACTCAGGGGTCTGGCTTTGAACAAGCAAGTTCATGGGCTACAACACAACAGAAACCAGAAGTTCTTGCTATTACCAGAGCCATAATCAGTACGTATTTGTATTTATTGATGTGGATACTAGATCTGGGTCATTGTCTTGTTTTGTACAATTTGGAATCGTTCCTGTTAGTGTATCCCCAGACTTATTTATTTACATGTTTTTCTTCCCTAGCAGCCTGTCACCAATTAACTGGCCGTACAGTCTGGCCTCCCTTCTGCCCTCTTGTCCCTTTATCGTGGATGCTCCTTTGTAGTGAAGATCTGAAATCTGGAACTGCACTTACTGCAGCACAGACCACCACTCTGTGTACATCAGATGTACAGGATTGATTTTGCTTTCATATTCTGCATGCCTAAGTATTTTATATACAAAAGCTAGTCTTGATTGCCTTTCTATTTGAACATGCTTCAGTTTGACCTCATTATACATGAGCCATTTTACTTCCATTCTAGACAATGTGTGAAGCTTTGCTTGTTTCAAATGAGAAACTTTTACAGTAAATGAATACTTACCTATATTTGGTATTCTTTAAAGAAAGTGGGAACCCCGTGCATGCATCTAATGGTAGAGTCCATGGAGAAAGTGCCACAGAGGATCATTTGTAAAATGTTGCCATGTCGTGGCTTTCTCATATTCATGAATGCTGGCTAAGTATTTCCATGGTCTGCAGCTGGCCGACCCTCTGCTTTTAGCTTGTGATTTTAGACACTCCCATTTATCCCTTATTGGCTTTTAGGAACTCAGCTGGCTTTGCTGTCAGTTCTCTGTTGTGAGCAGGTAACTCAGCAAAGGCTGCTTCCCTGGACCATTCCTGGAATGGTGGCTTCTTATACCGGTATTTAGATGCTGCTAAACTTACTAATAACTATTTAATGTATATTATGTCTTACATGCCATAATGTGGTAATTGGTGTTCCGGTTAACATGCAAAGCCTCATAATAACTGTGTGTTTAAAAAAAACCAAAAGTTGGATTTTACCAGCTGAAATTATGAAAAGAGTAATAATAATGTTTGATAATATGTATTGGGATGTGACTTAATGTTCTTCCAGACTTTAATACGTTCCACATGCAAAAAGTAGTGCCTTAGGTTTAGCAGAGGAGTAAGTAATATTTTTACCATACGTTATTTTTTTAAATCCTACCATTTCTAACGTTACTCAGAGCTGTTTGTTTGAAGGTGATGAAATCAGTTGGACAAGGGAAAATTAGAAGTTATAAATCAGAAAAGGTGTTCTGATTTGCTGGTGGCCATTGAGCAAAGCACCCCCCTGCAGGCTGACCTGCTGAACGTGTACAAGTAGCACAGGGAGGGAGACTGAGCCTTGAAATGCTCTTCCATTGAATCTGGATTTAGAAGACTTTAAATTACAAGAGCACTTATGTCAGCCCATCCTGACGAAGAGACGAAGTAGAAGTTGTTTCTGTTTAATTTGCAGGATTATTTCTCCCCTCTCTATGTCACACCTTGGGAGCACATTGCTCACTTGACCTCTCAAAACCATGTGAATTTCCCAATGCTTCTGCACCTTATCCTGCTAAGGGCCTAGTCTTTTGCAGCACAGAGGCAGGAGTGCAGAGCCCCTTTGTCACTAAAGCACTGTGAGGATTAACTGAGCCTGCAGAAGGACATAGGCCTTGTGTTGTCTACCTGCAGCCAAGTGAATTGTTCCAGTTGTCTGACACTAACCACTGCACATTCCTGTGTCCCTATCCTGTTGAAAGACCGTTCCCTCCCCTTAGAAATACTCTGTGTTTGTTGTACGGGTGATACTTATTTTTAATGCATGAATAACAGAAGGAAGTCTCTTGCACTCTTTAACTGTTGTGTATTCTCATCTTTTCTTCTCCCCACACCATCTCACCTGTGTTCACCTTCCTTTGTTTGTGTTATGTCTTATTTTAGATTGTAAGCTCCTCAAGGCAGGGAACTAATGCTTCTCAACTGTCTGTAAAGCACCTTTTACAACTGTGGTGCTCTTTGAAATCTCAAATAATAATAAATACTAGAATCGATTCCCAATGAGTTAAAAGTTTTATTTGTTTTTAATGTTTTAGCCACAGCAAGGGCGGCAGGCCCCTGTGACACCATGTAAGGAAGGTGCTCAGAGGACTGGGGGTGACAATGTAAGAACCTGTGTGCTGACGGGCAAGCAGGGCTGCTGTCTGGCTGTCCTTCAGTGTTTGACTGCTCTTGTGGACTGCTGTTGCCGATGTTAACCTGTACAACCATCCTTCATTGCTTTCTCTCTCTGTTGTCTTTGATAGCAGCGTTCCCCTTATCAATTCCCTCATCATCAGTCCCGTCTGATCTCCTCTCCGAGCAACTTTGAGCACATCTACCACATGACTGTTAATTCAGCTGAAAAATTCCTCTCTTACGATTCCATAAACCCTGCATTTTCCCTGCCTCCACGCTCTGTCCTCGGTACTCCAGACTTTATGACTCGGAGGGTACGAACAGCTGAGTCAGGTGTTCACTTTACTAACACTGTGTGGTTTTCCTTTGCCTGGCTATTAACATGGGAGAAAACCCCTTGTAAGCGGTTATCTGCACCCCTTAACATTCTTCTGACCCAGATGATTCATTTTCTGCTATCAGCTCTGGTTCTTTCTACGGCTCTGACATGCCAAGAACCAGAGATACTTCATGGCTTTAGAGAAAGGAAGTGTATAATAACTGGGCTGAACCTTTTGCTATGAGGACAGCATTTTCAGTCACCAGAAAGGACGTGGGAATTTGGAATGATAAGTCTTCTGTTCCACAGTGTGCATCCTCCAAGCAGTCAGTAGCAGGATGCTGTGGATCAGATTGTATTAGGAGAAGGTTTTTGGATCTGTCTGTGTTGGACCTAACTTTGAAACTGCTTGTTTATGAGGAAATCATGTGGAATGCAAGAACTTTTACACAGTGCTGCACATTGGGACTGGGAGAGGCAGGCACAGGTGAAGTGAAACTAGAACATGTACAAGAAAGATCAGAAGTGATGTAGATGTAGGTCCTTTAAATTGTGGTAGCTTTAAGCAGAGGCTGAGGTAGGATCCTGTTCTGTGAATATCCTTCTAGTTGGAATGTAAACTGGGGGGACGGAACTGGTCCTGTGTTTTTCTCTTGTATTGTGCATTGTGGTCTGACTCCATGGGGGTTGCTAGGTCCTGCAGAGGTACAGGCCATGCTAAAACAGGCACATAAGTACGTCGTGCATTGTGTATTGTGCCATAGCCTGCAGTGCTGCTTGGGGCTGATAAATCAGGACTAATTTGTGAGGTAGATGGACATGATGGTGGCTGGTTGCTCAGGGTTTGTATGGGTCTGAGCCGTATCCGTTGCTGTAATGGAAATGCAGCTGTTGGTTTCTGTGGCCTTTGGACACCCTTCAGACATGCATGGCAAATCTTCACTGCCAGGCTGCTTTGAGTGCCTTTCAGTTGCTGTTCTAGATCCCTATTACCAGCGAGGGTTTTGGATATGTATCTGCATGCAGCACTGCAGAGAATATAAAAATGCAGGAGGAAAATCAACCTCTTCCATGTTGCTACAGATCTGCACAGCTTTGACTGGTCACATGCATGGCCCACGTCTCACTGTTGTGAAGTCCCAGCCATCACAACCATTAATATTCAAAAGGGAAGTGGCGGTGTTTTGTGATGAGGGATCTGCATCCATCCTGGCTGTTCTGGTAGTAGAGGTGCAAAAATGCACAAGAGGAATGAGAAATTGTTGAAATGCAACAAACATTCATTTTAAGCTGAACTGAAAGTTGTTTCTCTCTTAGTGGGTCATTATAAAGGTTCCCTCAAGCTGTAGTTCAGCTCTGGTTTTAACAGGGCTTTCCTTAATCCAACTGCACTCTACAGTTTTCTGTGCTTGATCCATCAGTGGACTGTGATCCATCCTCTGCCTTCCCTTGCTCATGTGAGTAGTCTCCCTGGGATCAGTCAGGAGTGACTCCTGGTGTATCAGACAGTAGCTCTTAATTTTTGCCTCAGGAGCTTCCTTCATCCTAATGTTGCAGCCTACTAGCACCAAATAGAGGAAAAACAGTGAGGTGGGCAACCTGGAGTGTAGCTATCTGTACTTGTTAGTTCCTTAGAGCAATAGTGGTTTAGTTTTCTATGAAGAATAGCTCTTGTCTCCTTTCTGGCTCGAGGGTAGGAATGCTGTAAGCTGTATGGAAAGCAAGGCTGAGAGTTTTGGGTTTGTGTCCATCCTCCCTTTTGTGTTTGGAGATGTTGGTGTAAGAAGCATAGCAGTCCCTCTGAGGGGACCATGGTCCCACGTTCAGGTGCGATATTGGAATCACAACAGTATCGAATTTATAGGTGAGTTGGAAAAGTGGGCTTTTAGAGCGGTGTATTGTATCATGGAAGAATTAAAAGCTCAGGTTTATCATGTCATGAACAGAACACTACTTCAAAACAAAAAAACCCCAAACAAGAAGCAGCAGTGCGATGGACAGAGAAACAGGCCAGCGATTTCCTATGGGTGGTGTAACCATTCAGTTAGACCCTGTACTTGTGTTCTGGCCTCAGAGGCAGCATGGGAGCAGTGAGTGTGGGTGCTGGAGCTGGGGCTCAGCACCACTGCAGAGCTGTGAACAGCGATTGCACATACACAACCCACAGCAGCTCCATTCTCGGACTGGGAATGGGATGCACTGAACTTGAGCTGGGTCTTCCACCCTATTTCACAGTGACTAACTTTGCTCAGCAAGCAGCTTCTCTGTGGCTAGTTATCTTTTTTTCCCTCTTCATTTACCTTTCTCCATTTGGTTCAGCAGTGGGGTTGAATTTCCCTGTTAGGATTTGAATTGTTGCTCTACATGAGGGGTTTTTGTCTCTCTCTAAGTAAAGCAGGCTCAGGTCTCTCTTTTTTTTCCCCCTTTCCTTTTAACTTGCTGCGTTTTGCTGCTTTATAACTACTGCTAATAACCGCCCTTTATTTTGATCTGAATCCCCTTCCTGCATCATGTGCGTATCACTTCCAGGGGGTTTGGTCCAAAATGCCAGGCTCGCTGGCATGTGCTTATTTCATTTCTAGACCAAAGAACAATGAAAGATTTGCTTTATGGAGAAACTTTCTATGAGGAATTACATGGACTTTGCAAACTGAGGACATAAAAAATAGTCATCATTAGAATACACTGTCAAGGGGGGAAGAAAGTAAGCAAGAGACAGTAATATAATGCCACAAATGACTTAAGAGACTTTAAACCTTTATAAATCCTCACTGAGAATAGGGCAGCAATGGATGAGGGGAGAATCCAACAGCGCTGTTCACTGGTAGGTCTCTGATTCTCTTTTGTTGCTGCTTGAGAGAGATCTGGGAGCAGGAAAGATTTTGGTTCTTTCTTGTTTGTTGCATGCTAACAATCAGCCCTTCTAGCCTGCTGGGAGAATGAGAAGCAAAGGGTTGACTGTGAGAGCAAAGGGGTCTGTTACAGCAGTGATGCTAAGGATCAGTGTAGGACTGGATTTGACAGCAGGTTGGTAACAGTTATCTGATGAAGTCTGAACTGTACAAAATCTGTTCATTCTCTATTTAATTCTCCACTTTAATGCAGATAGAGAAATGGGTAGTAGCTATGGGACTCTGAGAACATGCTTGTGAAGGGGTGGGATCTTTGTTGTGATCTAAAATTCCCGTAACATCCCAGCTTAAAAAGCCATTGTAATTCCAATGGTGGTTTTACATGTGGTTACTTTATCTCACAGTGAGCATGGGGAAATAATTACATAGAAGTAGGAAGAAATTAACAGTTGGGAAGGAGTATAAAGTGAGACTAAAGTAATGCTCAGAGCTGCCTGAAGTTTTTTTCACGTTCTGCATCTGTAAAGGTTCCCTAAACCTAATTCTAGTTACTGCTGATGACATAATAGCACAAATCATGTTCAGGGCAGGATGAAGTCTCATATTTAGCCAGAGACTAAATGATAAGCATGAGCATTAGAAAGTTCCTCAGGGCTAAGGAGCCAGCTCATATACAGAGAGATGGGCTGAATAAGCTGAGAAGCCTTTTCTCCTAAGGTCAGCTGTAAGTTAACAGAAGCAGAAACAAAATCTCCCAGAACATCTTTTAGGGGCAACTTTTTGTTGTAGGAACTTTTTTGTTTAAGGAACTGTCATATCCAAGTAGAGAAATTGTGTTTAATCTCTTCCCTCAGTAAAAGACCAGTAACATATCAGTTTAGAAAATCACACTGGAGCACCTGGGATGTAAAACAGGAGCAATAGTCAAAAATACGCAGAAAACCAGCAGCATGTGCTCTGGTCCCCCTGTATGAGCAGGCTGGAAACAGGAGGCTTATTGTCACTTTGGCTCAACTGGTACGGGTCTGGAATAATACTGTTAATACCTTCTGAATTACAGAAGGAATTGAAACACAGATTGATCCGTATGTGTTTATAACTCACAGGCATTAGGCATTAACATGGTTGTTGAGTAGTTACACATGCATGGCACAAATGATGGCATCAAAGATAGCTTAATAAGATCCTTGGAAGCTTGTCTTGAGAAAGAATGTGTTACGTGAGATAACTTTAATGTACATCCAGCAGATTAATGAGGCTGGCAACACCATCCTTTCATGGAAACCCCTGAATTATGACACATAATCTTCCAGTTGTCTGCATATGTCCATGTAATTCAGCACTTTGCTGTCGCATTGCGTGTGCTTCAGTCTCTGCACTAAACTGCAGAACATTATTTTGCCACTTTTGCTGACTTGCTGCCCAGATAATACAGCTCTGGTAAGGTTGGGGCTTTCACGGATTTTGGGGCCTTACTTCATAACATCCACGGTTGCAGCAGCAGTCAGTAAGTAAACACGTCTCTGTGTGTGTCTGCATTGCAGAATCTTCGGCCTCAGGAAAGCCGGACCGTGTTCAGTGGCTCTGTCAGCATCCCATCGATCACCAAATCCCGCACGGAACCAGGACGATCGATGAGCGCGAGCAGCGGGTTAGCAGCACGTAAGCAAATGGAACTGTGTCACTTTGGGTTCTATGCACAAGGGTTTTAGGGAATGGGCTCCCCGCCTTTGCTTCTATCTGTACTGTCACCAGCCAGGATTTTCAGAAATGATGGCTGGCTGTGTTCCTGTTGAGGGCAAGCACAGTGTTTTGGTCTTGCTTTCAAAGGAGCACATGGATAATCAGCCAACGCTTATGAGTCCCACGTTTGTAATTTGTCAAATTTTTAAAACATTAGAATTAAAATAACATTCTTATCCTTAGGTAATGCTGCTGCTTGAGTGTTTTAAGTCAGTGGCAAGTTGTTCACAAGCTCCACAGTTAACTTGGGTGCTGAACCGTATGGAGCTCTCGAGGCCTGTCTTGCTGCTAGTGCAAAGAGAAAGCAATAGAAAACTGACAGCTGCTATGGAAGAGTTGCACTGCATTGGAAGCACCTTTCCTAGCACTGCCATGCTGCCTTAGTGAGCCAGAGTCAGCACAGTGACCTGTGCAGAGACCAGGCAAATGACAATGTAATGGACATGTGAAAGTAGAGGCAAGACTAGTGTCTGACTTTTCTAGGGGTTTCCCCCTCCCTGTGCCACAAGCAGTGTTTGCTGCACGTTGCCAACTGCTTGCAGAGAACATGTGTGTCTGCTGTAGTCTGTACCTGCTGGTACAACCCACTAACTCCTAGGAAAAGAGGCCACTGGAATTAGGCGGCCACCACAGCAGTGTCTACAGCTGCTGTATTTGCCAGGAACGTAGTGTCGGAGTCTGTGCTGATGCTGCCATGCCAAGGGAAGGACCAGAGAGTCCCCAGGGGAAAACTCCAGCAAGCAGCAGCCAATGTAAAGGCCCACGTAGCCTTCAGGCCAAAAGCTGAGCATCTTGGGCCATGCTGGAGGGAAGCAGACCTAACCAGAGAAACAGCTAACAAGTATCTGGTACATTGAGTGGGTGTCTGTAACCCAGTTTAATTCCTCTGCATGTTCTAGGATCGTCTGCACAAAACGGCAGTGCTCTGCGGAGGGAATTCTCGGGAGGTAGCTATGGAGCAAAGCGTCAGCCTATGGCATCACCCTCAGATGGCTCCTTATCCTCTGGTGGTCTGGACCAAGGCAGCGATGCACCAACAAGGGACTACGAGCGAGAGGTGAGTGACAAGAGAAAGAGGAGAAAATCCATGTGTATTGATAAAGATGAGGAAGTTCAATTCTGTCGTGGCTTTGGCTGTAAGGTTGGGACGCGTTGACAGTGAAGACTTGGATTTCTTGTACTTGAAGCTATCCTGACAAAAGACCATGGCCAGACTGTGTCAGTACTGGTCCTGGTATGTAACATGCAGAAAATGTTCCTTGCAAGCCTAACCTGGAGATATGTGGGTAGTGAGGCTCCCAAAAATCCTGCCCCCCTAGAGTAACAACTTGAAGCAATGATATTCCTTCTGCCCTTTATTTGCAATGACTCTTACACTATCTCAGCAACCATATCACAGGAGATGCGCTGTACTCAGTGTCTGAAGTTAACAAAGTAACTTAAGAATTAATTACAATAGTTTGTTTTTGAGCAGAAACTGGATTTAATAGCTTACATTCTGTGCAGAACAAGACTGTCATTATGATAGGACTGCAGTCTTGCCTAGTGCTAAGCTCACTCCTTCAAACAAAAATATTTTGGGAGGATTCAGTCTCAAGTTGGGCAGCAAAACCTCTCCAGCCCATTTTCTTACCAAGGAGTGAGAAAATTGCAGATCCCACAGGCTTTTCATGCTACTAAGCTTATCCTTCCATTTGAAGCTAGAAGGCAACTGTCAATTGAAACTCAAGCTCAGACATAGTTGCATTCTAGTGTACTCTGGGAAGATTTACCTGGAGTAACTTGATAGGATGCTTTGAATTGGGAGTGATGCTGAAGAGGTAGCTGTGATTAAGCCACAAAGATTTTTCAGTGCAATAGCATCTCAGATCATAATCTGTGAAAAAAGCAGGAGCTACTGGAGCTTCACGAGCAACCTGAAGCTTGCACGCTCTTTTACCAGGAGGCCCTCAGCCACATGCAGATGCAGGAATCCCACAGGTCCCATGTCCCTCTGTTGTGCCTGCTGAAAGCAGAGTGATCTGACCACTTGCTCGTAAGTCTCCCCAGACCAGGAAATCTTGAGCAAAAAAAATCGCTCAGTATTTTTGGACACAAGCAAAGTGTGTGTTGAATCCAGTCATGTGTTGCTCAGACACCCTGAGTGACGCTCAAACTTGCTATCCTGATACTTACTGGTGTTCTTCTGTCTTTGGGCTGCAGGACTCTGACTCTCCGAGACACTCTACTGCATCGAACAGCTCCAACCTCAGCAGCCCTCCCAGCCCTGTTTCTCCTCACAAGACCAAGAGCCTCTCCCTGGAGAGCTCTGACCACGTGAGTTGGGACT
Source organism: Loriculus beryllinus (assembly GCA_039877255.1). Classification (NCBI taxonomy): domain Eukaryota; kingdom Metazoa; phylum Chordata; class Aves; order Psittaciformes; family Psittacidae; genus Loriculus; species Loriculus beryllinus. The sequence goes on from JBCJKH010048593.1 coordinate 31,350, forward strand.
CATGAACTGCTTTAGCATTCAGATTTGACATCACAGCAGCTTGCTGTCCCCATGGCTGTCCCCTTCACTTGTTCCAGTTCTCGCCTTCATCATCCTAACCCTCCCCATTCCCTGTCTGAAAGTGATCTGGGAGTGGGGTACAGAGGAAGGTAGAAGCTGGTTGTCTTCAGCACCGTTCGGCACTGCCTCACCCTCCCTTCCCCAGATTTGACAGCAGCAAATGAGCAAAGCTAGGGTGTTGGTAAATATCAGATGCTGTAGATTTGTATTCGTATTGGTTTCCTTTTTGTGGTTACAGCTGCTTCATTTTTAAAGATATATTTATCCCACCCCCCCTTTCCATCTCCCAAAAAGTAGTTTAAGTAGACCAGACCAGTATCGACAAGAGAAACTTCGGAGGGATTTTGTTTTCATACAATAGCTCATTGTACTGTACAAAAGTAGCACAGAGACCCCTTCCCCTGCATGGGGAATGATCAGTATGTCAGAGGCACATAAAAGCTTTCAGCCACCACGTTTGAATGTCAATCTGATTGTCGCCAGCAAATCCTTATTGATTAAAATGATGCATATTTTACTACAGTACAGAGTTTAAATAAATAGGCAGATGTTAGATTAAAATACGTATGTATATATTCAAAGAAAAAAAAAAGCATTGTGTATGCAGCAGAAGATGGATGCTTATTTAAGAGAGCCTTTAATTTAAGATTTGTGTTGTCCCTGTTTTCATGCTTGGTAATATACAGACTTGGAGGCCTGGCCTAAAACCTTTCGCAGGACAGACACCCCTTTTGCGTAGCACTCGCTGCACTGCAGGAGAGGTCCCTGCGGTGCTTTCACCATATTTCTTTCCTTCTGGCAGTAGCAGAACTGAAGCTGTAATTCCTACTTTCATGTTAATCCCCATTCTTTGCAAAAATGACAATTGGGAAGCAACCCCCTGTCCCAGCCGCCAGGGTCAGCCAGTGGCTGCCCTAGTTTCTAGCGTGCTAGCTGTGCAGCTTGAGAAACCTTACAGCATGCTACAGTAGAGGTCTTTAAGGCAGCAAGGGAGTTCGGTGCAGTAGGATTCAACAGGAAAACTGTTTCCCTGGGTCAGGCTTTGGCCAGGTTTAACTCGGAAGGGAGCAGTCTTCCGCATCTCCTTGACAATACCTAACCAGAAAACTGTTACTGGCATTACCAAATACTAGTTTCTAACACACATCAGCCAAATGAGTGCCCTTAGCCCAAAGCTAGCCGTGGCTAGCTACGCTGTCGCTGTAGCAACCAAGAACCTTGAAGACTGACCTCAGACTGTTCACACTGTGGTAGTCAAAGATGTCTAGTCACCCACAACTGCCACGCTGGCAAGGTTGGTTTTCCTTTCCCTCCCTCCCTGTGCTGTGGGTTTGTGCAATTGGCAGTTGTTTCTATGTGCTCACCTGCTCTTTGGTTCCAATAGCAGGTCAGGTTGGAGAGCAGAAAGTACTGCAGTGGAAGACAGAGCCCACTGAAGTTGGTCATGCAGTCAACAGCATAAAAGTGAGAGACTGATGTACAAATGGATGCTAAGAGGAAGATGTCTCTTTATTTAGCAAGGCAGATGTGCTTTTCATCTGGGAGCGTGTTCAGATAAGCCTCTCCATAGTACTGTTGCTGGCTTTATACTATGACCATACTCAAACACGTAAGGGCTTTTTATAATTAGAATATTGTTTTTGTGGGTTTTGGAAACTTGTTACGGCTCTTGTTAAACCATTCCATTTTCTTTGCAGTCAGCAGTATGTAGTGTTTCTCCCACATCGAGATTGTTTGGAGTTCTCCAGTTTCTGTCCTCCCTTATAGAAGTTCTAGGTAATTTCAGACCATGTACAGACATTTCCAGGTATGATCTAAATGTGAAACAGGGAATGTGACACAGAACACTCTAATCCATTTAATCATGCTGGGTCTCCTAGGTAAGATTTCTCTTTCACTCTGAATCAAGAGCCTTGTCCACATTTTAAGCTCATTAAATGTTATTTGGGGACAGGAATTCAAGAAATCCATCATGTCAAAAGCCTGTCTCTCTCCTGTTTGGGTTTTTCAGAGTAGCGAAGCTGGTTGCGTTGCTTGTTTCCCCTTCAAGGCTTCTACTTTTGCAAGCCTGATGTTTAATATTAAAAGCTTTACCAAACAGCTAAAGCTCTTGAAATTAATTCCTCCCAGAGAAGTGTTCAGTCTTTCTTAGGGACAGATATGCAGGGTGGTATTGGCATTATTAAAATTCCACAATCAGCTTCTCTTTAAAGGCTGCATTTTGCTTCAAGTATAGCCACTGCTTTTTCCCCACAATGCCCTCCTTTTGGTGAAGCATGTCCACACACTTTTCAAAGCCTTTGCAGACTAGTTTTGTATTTGCTGTATGTTGTATTTAAACATTAATCTTATTTTGATGTTGAGAGAAGGCATTGAAACAGTAGTCACTGAAGATAGAGCAGCCTGCTTGCCTGTCCCAAGAGAGGGGCACAGGATCTTTTCTATTAACAGCTGACCTACTGCTCTACCTGAAAATGGAACCTGAAAAGCCACAACACAGCAAATAATTGAGTAAACCCCTGTGTTTACTCTTGTTATGGTGCCTGCAATATATTGATATCAAAACCTGGCATTTTCAGGCAGAGCATAGGTCAGCTGCGTTACAAAACTAAGCTCCAGAGCCCTACCCTTTGTACACCACAGTTTCTAAGCCTTGGAAGTCTCCTTTAGGATTACTGTATTTAATCATCAGTTTGGTACCGTGCAGTTTTATACACATTTCTTCAAAAGAGAAACAGCAATTGTTCTCTCAGTTGAAAAGCAAATGACCACATCACTTATTGGAAAAGAGAAGAATTGTCCTGGGACTTAAATAGTTTGATATATTTGGGGACCATTTGATGATACACTCAGTTTTAAACTACACTCATCTCTTTTTGTTGCTATGAACACTGAAACCATATGCATACTGTAGCTGAGCTTTCTATGCACTCATTGGGCTAGGAAAAGTAAATTGGTCATTTGAACTGTAAGACTCTTGACTGGTATCTCGAAGACAGTTGTCTCTTAGGGCTTGATGTTTGCTACGTTGCACTGTAGCGTTGCTTCAACTTCACAGTTAGAGGCCTGCATTTTGTTCAGGGAGCTTTCAAATCTCCCATTGAGTTTTTGACTGTAGCATATGTTGTCTGTACACAGTATGTATCTATCTAGCAGATTTTTTCCTTTTGGCTGAGACTGAAGGTATTTGCATTTTTTACGCAGTTTAAACATTTGGGTTGTTGGGTTTCTGCAATATTTTCTTGTGATGGCAACAAAGGATCTGAACAGATTCAGGCAGCTACTAAGGATTCCAGGTTATAGAATGAAAAAGGGTTGGTAAAAGTTTTCCCCTACACGTGCACGCACACAGGTATGTGGCTTCCTTCCACATTTCATAAACCCAGAAGGAGGGTTAGAGCACTCTCTTCTGTCTTGCCTTTGACCTGTAGAAGACAGCTGGTGGTTTCAAACAAACATTCCTGAGGCTGTGGTGAAATAGTTGCTTCTTTTTCCTCTCAGTTGCTGTGGCTTGGTATGAATGTGCACTCTGCCCATTTGAATGGGTTTCCAAACTTGAGTCAGGAATGTTACCTCTTTGATTTGATTCTGATGAAATTACAAGCCAGGTGTGCTATTCTCAGGTATACAGCAGAGGGAAGTTAAGGGTCTCGTCATACCAAAAGAGTCTAAAAAACATAGTTTATTTATAGAAACGTAGTTTAACTGCATGTAACTGGTTCACAGCCTTTCAGAACACAACAGCTGGAGTATTAACGCAGCAAGAGATTCTGGCACCATATTGTCTTGCATGGCCAGACCCTGGATGACAGGACAGACATGCTCTTGGGTGGAAGAAGGTTTGCTTTTTGTTTTATGCACGCTGTTTAAATGAATACATTAAGGATAAAATTTATTGCAGTGCAAGTGCCCCCACCTCCTGAGTCTTAGGCTGAGAATCAAAGTGGCACGTAGTAACTTCTGCCTGGGGGGTTTGTGTTAATAGGAGTCGTTTCCAGGGAGGAAATGGGACAACTTTCTGCACTAACCCACTGTGTTTCATAAATGCTCCCAGAAACAGCCCTGCTGCAGGCTTCCCGGTCTAAATTCCAGCTCTTTGTCTTTCGTTCCAGCCGCAGCTCAGTACAACCTTATTTTCATTCTCCATTTAAGAAAGTCTCATCCACAGGGAAGAAATCCACAACCAAATCAGTGTTGGTATTTCTGAGCAATTATACCTGCCTTTTTATGTATGACAGTTTCATATCATTTATTTTTAAAATATGGGTTTTTTTAGGTTTTTCATTGTAATATTATTGTACAGTTTTGCATGGCATAGATGTAATCACTTTTTTGTTTTAGAGTATAAAAGCTGACAAGTGTGCGTGTGGGGGAAAGATTCTGCTTTTTGCCTCTTCTCACTCTTTTGTTTAATGCCCTCAATGTTGTAGGGGACATTGTAAGAGATTCTCTGCTACAGAACAATGATGTAGATTCTTTTGCACAGAAATATTTAAGATGGGAAAGTCAACAATGTAAAAATGACTTACCACCAATATTTTATGTTGGTAACACACTTAATATTAACCTACTTTGATGTACTGCAATAAAACAGGGAACTGTTAGAAATGCACGTGCTGTCTTTTTTTCCTACCTCTCTGTCCTTGGAGGAGGAAATGGAAAGGGGAACAACAGTGTTCTTGAAGATAAAACCAGCATGTTGGAACACATCTGTACCAAGTACACAGAGGGAAGAAAAGGAATATGTGAGAACAAACTGAAATCATTATGTTCCGCTTTAGTATCTTGAACTTATCAAGTACACTTTTCCTGAGCTTTTTCTTAGGTCATCCGTTCTGTGTTGGTATTTGTAGTCATTGTGATGCTCCTCCTTCATTTAGTTACATAGCAAATGTTTAACTGTCCTAGTGTTAGATGCTGGATTTCTGAGTTACCAAAGTCACTTTCATTCATCTTTAAGTGCATCTGAAAATACCTGTGAAGTTTTGCATGTGCCCTGACCCTTTCACATCATCCACCCATTCCCCCCAGTGCTCAGCCTGGGATTTTCTCCATAGCAGAGATTGACTGTTGGGACCTCTTCATTCATTACCCTGTTGCTAAAAGTCCTAGCTTTGATTACATGCTTCACCTCACACACACCTCCTGCAAGAAGAGAGGACTGCTGTGACTAATGTCCCTCTCCTTCAGCCTATTTTTCCAGCATCCTCCCCAGCTGATGTGACTTTAGGCCCAAGGGCTTATCCAATTAGGCCACTGCAGGTCTCTCCTAACTGCTGATGCTCTGTGAAATACCATCTGTTTCCTGTGCTCTGACTTTTACAATCAGTGCTGTATTTCTGATTCCCCAGGGTTCCAGTTGCACCATCCCAGCTGTGAAGGTCTTGGGAAATGGGCCTTCTACTGTCAAGGGATTTGGACATTAGAAAAGCAGAAAGTAAGCTGCATGTTAGGCTTCCTGTTCAGCTCCTCAGCATTCATTTTCTGGCTAAAGGTAGGAAAATCACTGCTGCCCTACATGGAAGCTTGCTGCAGTAGAGCAGTGTTCATACCTTCAACCTACATATGTGTAGTTCAAGCAAATGCAGCAGCTAGAAAGAGCAAGCAGCAGCAATCAAGTGTAAAGACCTGTTCATTGTAGAGTGTCATGGCTGCTTTGACTTGAAGCCAGAGCACAGTGTTTCTGGCTCACCTTTTCTCTGTGGCTGTTACACTGACGTGCAGCTTCTCATGTCACAACTCCACAACTCTCCCGGGACGGAACTGTAGAAATTATGACTGGTCTTAGAACATACACAGAAGGACAAGACCAAGAGCTCCAATTTGCTCTCCTGATAAACATCATACCTTCTGCTAGTTGCTAACCCTTCAGGCAAATGCAGAACAACTCCATTTTTCAGCTTGATGCTATTCTTAAACACGCTTTCTTTCAGTTGGATTAGATTCTTAAAGGTCTTTTCAAACCTAAACGATTCCGTGACTCTCAAAGGAAGGAAAATGTTTGCTGAGAGTTATTAAACATGCATGCACCAGCATGGTATGCAAGAGATCTGTGGCCACATGAACAAGCACATTCTCATTTCACCTAGTTGTGCTTGCTGGAAAAGTGAACTGTAATGCTCTGAGTTACTTTGCCTTCTTTGCTAGTTCTCTGAAGATTCCAGCTCTGAATCTTCAGTTTCAAAAGTTCTGCTCTGAAGCTCCCCTAATCCAATGCCCTTGGCAGCTTTTTACACTTTGCTTTTTAACCTTTAATAAAGGAATTTAACATCTTAATTTCACTGCTTTCACAGCTACAGGATCTAGATCCAAAGGAGAAAAACTAAACAATGTCTGTCAGAACCCAAAACAACAGGAAAGGTGCCCTATCAGTGTGCAGTTAAACAGTTTAACACAAAACAATTACATCACTCAACAGCAGAGTTCACTCTTCTCAAAGGGTTAGGAATAACCTGATCACTACTTATAGCTGAAGTAAACAGCACCAGATCTTTCTCAACCAAGTCTTAAATGAAGCAGTTTCTATATTTATAATCTTGGAATAAAGGTAATACAATACCCCATTTCCTTCTTTCTCAAGAGGTCCAGCCTGAGGAGCCCATTTATTTACTTACCTGTTCTTTACCTCTACCAGTGTCAGCAGTCAGGATTTCTTATGGACTGAAGTTCAGGATCATATAACCTGTGTTCCTGGGCTGTGTTCAGTGAGTAGGACCAGCTGAGCCTGCTGCTAAATGTCTGGCAAGTGCCAGATAAGGACACCTGCCTTACCAGCACCAGGTAAGCACCAACTGCAACAGCCACGTTTTCTGCACAAGTGGAAAAAAGGCAAAGAAAGAGACCTGTGTCCAGAAGACTGGTAATAGAATGATTAAAACAAAGGGGAAAAAGGAAAATAGGTTATTACTGGGGGTTCCCATGGCCAGACCAATGTTCAGGATAATGGCCTTCTGGTTCGTGGTAAACTTGTCACCATCACTGCTAGCCTTAGATAAGCAGTTTTAAAACTTTACTACATTCTTGGAACAAACAGGAACTGCAACAAAAAGAGACTTGGAAGCTTGTCCTTCTGCTCAGCTCCTGTTTATCCCACAGAAGAGGACACAGTTCACTTGGCCAGTCATTACCTCACCAGAAGATGACAAAACAACTGCAGGCAGAAGGCCCACCGCACAAGCTCTTGTTTATTGAAACCAGGAAGTCATACAGGTACAGGTGTTATACAAAAACCTACAAAGGTAAATGTCCTAGCTTGACTCCAGCAGTTTAAAACTGTGCGTCTGGGTTTAAATGTGTGACATTTCAGCAAAAGCTTGAAATGCTCTAGAGACATAACATGTTTGTCTGCCTTGCCCTAAGCTTTGCATTACAGGAAAACAGAGAAACAGACCAACTTCTTGGTTAGCAGTCCAGCAAGCAATTGGTGTCAGAACTGCAGTTTATGTAACCCCCAGGGAAGCCAGGACCTACCAGCCAGTGAAGAATCCCACTATTTGTGCTCAAATCCAGCTCTGCTGAGAGCGTATCTGACTCCCAGAACCAAGATGGATTGCGTGAGTGTATGTGTATGTTTAAAAGACATTAGCACTCTATTCTCAGACTTAAAATACTTCCTAGGTTTTTACCTTGCAAGCAAGGAGGCAGAAAGCACAAGACTTGATCCTATATACACACCCCCACCTCTGCATCAAACCTATGTCAGTAAAATCCAGGAGGGTTCTTAGACTGCCACCACCTCACTTACAGTAAACTTGGGGGGGAAGGTGCTGAATGTGTCTGTGGTAGGGTACACCTTAATATTTCATTCTCTAATTCACTGTATGAAAACTACTTGAGCTCCACCTTAGCACAAAAGAGGGAAAGATTTTAAAAAACAACTTCTTTGAGAATTACAAACAGGTGGCAATAGGAAATTCTGCTCCTGTCCTCCTGCCCCCACTCAGTTTAAAACCCAGCCAATACGCAGCCACCATCACAATGTTAAAAATGCATCCCAGGCAGTTGGCTGGTGCCTTGACCACGGTGCAGAACCACTCAAAAAGATAAGTTTCCTTTGGACTGTACTGGCAGTCAGTGTAGGACAGACACAGCATGAAAGAACAGCTTTGTCCTTGTGAAACACACACTTGGCTTCCAGGGCACAGGCTGCTGCATCTCAAGAGGATGGAGAGCTGGGGTGCAACGCATGGGAGGCTAGAACGCTCTCTGCAAGGCTCAGCTGAACTGCGCCCTCACAACAAGAGTCATTAGTTCATTCTTACTACGCCCCAGGCTTCTTGCCCCTGCTGCTCCAATATTTGCTATATGCCTCTAGGAACATGGTTTTGCAGGGAATTTTGGCCTTCAGTTTGGTGCAGATAAGGAAAGAACCCCCCATCTTCCGATGAAGAGAGTATGTCTCCTCTGGCGGAGGGACAAGCCGATGCTTCAGCATGACTGGGATTAAACCATGGATCTTTTCAGTAGTGCTTTGGTTGCCGAAATCAAAAGGTTCCTCAGATGCAAAAGCCTCTCCCAGGATGAGGACAGCATTTAAGTGGGCATCTTCCATTTCCTACCCAAAGGAAAGAGGCATAAACAACATCACTAGCCATGTTAACCACCAGAGAGGAAAAGGAGGTGTTCTAGCGCTAACAGCAGCAGCTCAGGAGAAGTACCTGTATATCCACAACCCAGGTAACCTCCAGCCCCTAACACGACCGATGAAGGTTTGGTTACTACAGTTTTGAGCAACTAAACCTTCCAGAAGGCCACCTGCCCAGTCATAAAATTTCAGCAGCCATGCAGAGGGAGAAAAGGAAGGACTGAGGTTTGGCATTAGCTATGTCATCACTACTGTTCCTGCCCCCAAAAGGAAGTCACAGAACAAAAGCCAAAGCCTGTGTGCCCTCCTCCCTCATCCTATCAACAGGGCTTTGAGACTGACATTGACTTTTACCACACCAAGAAACCTGGGGAGTCCACAGCCACACAACAAACCGATCAGCAGCCACCACTAAAAGCAGATCCTTTGGCTCCATACCTTGACTTCATAACCAGTGAGGAATTTCATTTCAATAGACTTCTTCAGTACTCTCTCTCTGTCCATGTCAGCAGCTGCCTTGATTACCTGAAGAAGAAGAACACTTTCAGAAGGGCTAGGGATGACTCGAGGCATGTTTTGAGTACAACTACTACATAGGCTATAGGTGCACATGCTGCCTGCTCACTTCCTTGCCTTAATCCTCCCGGGCACATTGGGCAGTTTAAGAGCTACTGGCCAAAAGATACAGCTGCTGGCTCTCCAAAGCTCTTCCCAGTGGAGCTATACACATAGCCCAGAGAGCACAAGGGACATCAAAAAAGCTTCACAAATCCATCTGTTTCTCCTCCAACCCATAGAACTGCAAGAAGCATTAGGTAACATCTCCTGGTCCCTGCAGCTCAGCTTATCAAGCGCAGAACATGGTGATCACCAAGGGAGGCACACATGACTTCACATAAATTTACAGTGTGTAAGCAAGCTAGAAAGCACAGGAAGAGAGTGATCAGAACAAGCAAGTCCTGCACACCCTCATCTAGAAATCACTGAACTGAGTGCTCTGCTGCCCCAAGTCTCCCAGTAAGCAACATTTCAGTCCTCCATGTTTGCCATGCAATTTAGATATCCAGACTCAGATAGCCAGAGGCCTGCAGCAGCCATGCACAAGACTATGGTAAAGGATGAAACAGGAACAGAGATCTCTCTCGTGTCTCCGGCCCCACTTCCTTCCACACTCAAATGGATCCAAGTGCAAAGTGATACAGCCAAGAGATAAGCATAAGTTTGCAAATACTCCCAAGAGCCCCAGTGCAGCACTCCAGGGCACAGAGCAAGTCCTCACCTCTATGTAGACATCTGTAAACTTCTCATCAAACCCTCGTGTTGCTCCAAAGTCCAGCAGGGCCACCTGGAAATGGACAAACCCAGCTTTAGTACAGTGCCAACCACGCAAGCAGAGCCTGACCTTAAGACT
>JBCJKH010048593.1:41504-58737 GCA_039877255.1 Loriculus beryllinus
TGTTGAAGAGTTAAGAGCATTGGGGCCATTTAAGTTTCTTCACACTGACAGTCTCTGTGACAGCATCTCTGAGCCTGGGTGTGGGAAACAAACCCCTGCTGAGAGCAGGTGGCATGGAGGAGGGCTGGAAAGAATGGGGTTTTTGCTTTGAATTTTATTAAAAACAAACAACCTACCTTACCCCGAAGACAACATTACCACCACTGAAAGCCCATGATGGATGCCTAAAAAGGCTTGCTGAGAAAAATGCTCTTGCAAGGGAATGAAACCAATATAGCAGGACTTAGTGCCCCACCAGGCCCTTCTACAGAAAGACAGTGTAAATGACAATACGATAGAAGGGATGAAAAAAGTAACTGGAGAGTCACGCCTATCAATCGTCCTGGAAGACAAAGTGCTGAGGCCCTACCATTACCTGGTACATTGTCACTGGTGGTCTTGGGGTATAAAGTATATTAAATTTGCTTAAGACATAATGTTGGAAGAAAGTGTTGAGTAACTTGGAGTACATATGCTGGTAGACAGACTTAGAATTCAAAATAACTGAATATTGCCCAGCCATTGGGCATCACCCTTTAAGAAAGATGTGCCCCATGCAGAGTACGATGACACAGAGACTAGAGGGAAGCCATGTGAATATCCACTAGTCCAGAAAACACAGCCTTCAAGGAAAGACCAGACAGATTGGTCTTGTTTAAAACAAACAAGAAAAGACTTCAGGGACACACAGGATATAAATTTCACATGTGACCAACCTCAGCTCCAAAGCATTCACCACCATAATGATGACCTGTAGGACCAAATACAAAAGCCTTCAAAGCTGCAGTGTACCCTAAGAGAGGAACAAAAGTGATCAAAAGGGCATCATGGAGGCCATAAAACCCAGTGCTGGCAGGGTACTACTCAGGTGAGAATACAAAGATTACCCTGACAAATACGCCATGTTCCATGCAACATTCACACTAGAAGAACTCTTAACAGTCTTAGCCTAACTTAGAGTGTGGGGACCCCTGGGCACAAATCTAGCAAATGATTAAATTTTGACATATGAGCAAGGTACATGACTCAGGCATCTGAGAAACAAAGACCTCAAAAATATTAAGAAAATTTAGATTCAAGTTACACATCAAAATGGTGAAAAAAGTCCTTGTGGCTTTAGAGAATATAAAAACCATAAATATAAAATGAAGTTCTACCAGACTTACAATACATTGAGCTAATTAACAAGTATTAAATAATGCATCCTAGAACACATCTGTTCAGCAGTCTTTGCATTGGCGTTTGTGCAAGCACTGGCTGTGATACACAGATCCCTCCTCAATGACACTGAACTGGGAAGACTCCAGAGTTACAATAAAAAACCTCACTGTTAGTTTTTAAGTGTGTAAGCTTCAGCTTAACCCATTTCTAACATGCTAGTATGCTCCTGCTGCTGTAGTAATAACAAAGCCTACCAGCGTTGTAATGGTTACACACTTCATAACCAGACATACACTCCTTAAACACAACATCACTGGTGATGTTGCCTCCAGACTGGTCCCTGAGGTGCACCTCAGCCTGCCTCATTTGATATCTTGTCTTCCCTTTATCAATCTCCACACCTGATGGTGACCCATACTTGCAGCTGTCTGCTCCATGTTAAGTCATTTTCTCTGAAGGACTCTATTAAATGTGTAGCACAATCCAGACAGGTTTGCTTCACTGCACTGCTTTTGCTCAGGAATCACTTACCTTGTCAAAGATCTTGATAGTCTGGCATGATCTAGCTTTGATGAACCACACTGTAGTTGAACACATTTTTCACTTAACCTCTAAAACTTTCCACAGTTAAATACATTGGGCAATGAGTTGCTGTTCCACTTAACTCCCTCTGCCTTTTGAGGACAGGTTGCCTGTTCTCCAGTAATAATGCTTTGCCTCCAACATGACTGATTCATTGAAAACTTTGCTTAGGACTTAAAAGATAGCTCCTAATTCTTTCAACATTTGGGGTTCAGTTTTCCTGGACCTGACACAAGAAACATAGTAAGTTACGCTTCCACTTCACATCTGCTAAGGTCATCCTCACTTGCTTTAGGTATTCTGCCAATACACTCATATAAATACTTCTTTTACTGAAAACTGAGGCAATGTATTCATTCATGATTTGGAGCAGCCTCAACCTTCATCCCATCCCTGGCATTTATCTTCCTTCTTTGAATTATTTTAACTTATATTGTTGAAGAATTCTACCAGTTATCCTTTTTTTTGCCACACCTGGCTTGGCTATATTTTTATCCATTCTTTCTCTCTGGTTCTGCAGTTTCCCACCCTGCAAACTGTGGCTCACATTTCCTGTAGAGATACTCCCTACTTTAATATCCCCTTTCAGGTAGCTACTTACCCACTATGTCTACAATTGTTCTTGACTTATTCTAATGTCTTTTAGGGGATGAAAGTGCTATACGGGTTTTTTAATTTTCAACTTAAAGTAAATCCATGATTTTTCAACATCCAAATGCTTGGGTTTTTAGGTCCAGGCAGCCTCACCAATCATTTTTCCATAGTTTCTTAATGCTTACCCTCTGATATCTAGGACTGTAGGACCAGATCTATTTTTTACCCTACTGAAATTTACAGTAAAAAAAATGAGTCATACATCAAAGGTTATTTTCTATAATAAAATTATTTTTAAAAGGACTTACAACTTCCTTTTTATTTACTGAAAAGAAATTTAGAGCAGCTTCCCTTTGTCCTGTTACGTCTGTTTGGTGGCTGCTAGTAGAAAAAAGTTATTGCCCATCACACCCAAGAATACATGCTGCATATGGTATTTGTTTTCCAAATGGTTTGAGGAATTAAAAATCTTCCTCAGCCCTCCCTGTTATTTGGTGTGGATGGAAATCTCTGTCTATAGCCATCTCTGAACCTGAGGCTCTATGCAACATTTTGAGGCTTTTTTAAGCACATCTATAGATGGTCACTTTTGAATTAATGTTTTATTTGTACCATCACCTTGTCTGTCTTCTCAATCTACTACATCATTAAATTATATTAATAACTAGTAATGAATAGTACAAATACTACCTCCATTGTCATTTGTCACTTCAAGCCTTCCAGGTTAAAGGATGGAAAGAGAAAAAAGTGTCTTTGCGCTTGGCCTTACATCCTGACTTGCTTTGCTTCATAGACTAGAGCTGGTGTCAGAGATAGTGGTCTCTTTCCATTTTCTACCATCCTACAAATCTAACCATTTTCTGGAGAAATCAGCCGAAGACTGAAGAAATTATTATGAAAGTGAAATACATACACATGTATCCACTTGCAGGTTTGAGTGGAAGAGAAATAAGAATGTTAAATAAGAGCTGTATTTGTTGCAAATGGGACACTTTAGTTTACACAAAGTGCTAGGCAGCCTATCAAAAACATTGTCCACAAAAAATATTCTTCTGTTCTTTGTATGGGGAAGCCTGCAAAAGGAACAGCAGGCAACAAACCAGCATAGTTGTTGGCTGTTGGCTGTTTCTTCTTGGTTGTTTCCAGACTCTCTCAGTCACATATCCGGCAGTTGGTAGCACTAGCAGCTTCAGGGTAGCAGCCAGCCAGGGTTACAGGAGCCCTGCTCTCCTACCCAAACTGAGCAAGGACAAGTGGCAAAGGGACAGGGATCTAAGAACCTCAGTCAAGGTTTGTTAAACTTTGGGAGTGGGGAATAATTAAAAAACTAGTGAAAAATCATCTCCTGTGCAGGCAGAACAGCAGCTCCTTGGGCTTACCTTGTGCAACTGCGGGTCATAGAAGAAGTTTGACCAGTTTGGATCAGTCTGCATATACCTGAACTCAAACAGCTCCCGCAGACACAGGACCAGGATGTTGTGACAGATCTTGAAAAGCAAGAAGATGAAGAAGCAAGTCAGGACTGACAGGCACAGAGGAAGCAAGAGCAGCAGGACTTGAAGAGCCCTCTGATGAATGACATACTATAACAAAGCTCTTCTGTGAGGAGAGTGAAACTGGAGGCTGTCCAGCAGAATAACTGACAGCCTCTTCTGCCCCTCTTCAGCTTCTGCAGCATCCTATCCAAGAGGGAGGGAGGACAGCACCAAATGCAAGCCAGACCCTGCTACAGGACACCACCATTTGGGTGAGGAGGCTGTGGGTCAGCCAGGCCAGATCTGTACAGGAAAGAAGAGCTCCTCTTGCAGCAACACCCCACCTCACAGCCCTTTAAAGGCAGCCCTGACAATACAGCAGCTCAGTGGAGGGAACCAGCCCTAGAACAGACAGCTCAGGGGTCTCAGGCAGCCAGGCCTGGCAGAGCTTCAAGTCCAATGTGACCCTGAGATCTTTCTCTCTAAAGATGTATACCTAGAGAACACCCTCTGCCTGCCTGCCTCCCTCCCTGGTGACCCACGAACAGCTGAGAGCTCGCACCAAGGCAGAAAGAAAACATAAAAACCCCAAATACCAGGACAGTTATTTCTGCTATGGAGCAGCTGCTTGTCCCACCACAGGCCTCCAATCCCTTGCTATATTCAGCATCAACACCCACCCAGCCCCACATCCCCCCTCCTGTTTACAGAGAGGTAATTTTCCAGCAGCCCTGCACAGCACAGGTCAGTCCCACAGGAGTGGATGACACCCAACTGCTTGCACCAAGATGATGCTGCATTCCTGCCCAGAGCACAGCTGTAAAGCAAGACCCCTCTCCCCAGCTGACAATCCTTCCCAAAATTCAGGTCATCAGAAAGAAGGCATCTAGGAGTTACACAGCTCAGCTACCTCCTCTTCAGCAGCCCTTGCAAGGCACCTCCTCCAACCCCTCCCTGCTGAATGCCCAGGCCAGCCTGGAGAGATGTCACAACACTGCCAAACTCCCTGAACAGCATCCTTCCAAGAGGCTCTAGACAGCTCCCAGCTCAAGCACTTCTCTGTGCTACTCAGGGTTTGCCCTTCCACAAGCATCCCCTGGTCTAGCAGTCAGCACACAGGCCAAGCACACTGCTCTAAGCAAGGGGAGAAGCATCACTGTCATCCCACAGTACCTCATTTCGGATCTCTTGGCTCAGCCCTACACCTTGATCCAAGGGGAAGCCAGACACCAGCTCTGTGGTCAGGACATGCTTGCTGCACAGCTCATCCACAACTTTGGGGATGTAAAAGAAGGGATCATCTTTTAGTAGCTCCCTAGGGGAAAGAGAAAGGAGACAAAACGGTCAGGAGCTCTGATTGCAGCCAGGCCCTCTGCAACACCTCACAGCCCACGGGGACAGTTCTGCAAAGGCAGAGGAGGGGTGTCAGCCTCTGGCAGCTCTTCCCCATCCAGCCTTCACACAGGAACAAAATCTGGACCCCACAGCACAGGCAGTACTGGTGGTGTGAACTGCTGTAAGAGCTGAACTGAAAAACCTCCTAAGCTAAAGGATGGGAGAAGCTCGTGACAGGCTCACATAAGAGTACACAGAATGCAACCTGGCTTCAGGAGTTACTGCACTGCATGTGGTGAAACAGCCAGGCTCACACTGAAGGACACAGGACACACTATCACCTTTCAGCTGACTGAAAACATGCTTGGCTGAGACAAGGTGGTAATTCCAGAGGACAGCTCAAGGCCTGCACACACACCCTTCCCCTGTGCTACATCCCAGGGCACAGCATTCATCTTCCTGCTGTCTCTCAAGTTAAGTACCCCCCCCCGCATTTCACACACACACACACACACAGAGATGGGAGGGATTGAAGGCAATGGTGTGAACATACTGGAATTTCCTTGCACAGGCAGCTTCTCTCAGGTAGTCACACTCCAGGGCCAGCTCTCTGCTCACAACTTCGATCAAGTGCTCTGGGAACAAACCTGAAAGTCAAACAGCAGAGAAGACAGTAAGCTTAGAAAGAAGGGTCCCCTCAGGCTAAGCTTTTCAGAGCTGCAGCTGAATACAAGAGGCCCCAGAGAGCTAAAGCACCTTTCCAATTAGATGCCCCTTCTCTGGGTAATCCCAAGCCAAGGCTACGCAGCTGACCCTAAATCAAGGTACATCCACACTGCTCTTGTGCAGGGCTGTGTCCTCCCCCAGCTCCCACCCCACAGCCCAAGCTGCCTGTTCCCTGTATTGGTGTGGCTGTGCGCAGGCACACACCGAGAGTGGAAGGACCCAAACACCACCCTGGGCAAAAGCAGACAAAGCTCCAGACCGTATCCTACCTACCCCTCCTAGGAACAGGCACGTGCCCAGCAGAGGCAGCTCTGCAGCAGGAGGGGAGCACAGCATGGCTCCCCAAATTGGCCCTGCACCCACTGCCCACAACCACTACCCCTCCTGCAGGAGATCTGCTCCCAGCCAGGCTTAGCAATTCTGAAGTCCTTTTCACTGTTTCCTCCCTTCAGCCTATGGAGAGACATAGGCAGTGTCCTGCTTGAAAAGGGCTGGCAGAACTCAATACATGCCAGCATGGACACGGGGTCTGCCAAGGGGCTCTCTCTTCTTACCATCAGGGAGAATATTGCTCATGCTCAGGACAGTCATCAGGTTGTTAACATCACTGGTGATGCTCTGGGCTACTCCAGGGTACTGCAGGACAGAACAGGAGAGGACAATGGTGAGACTAGATGACCTGGTTGTACAGAATAAGATAAAATCTAGAAGTAGAAGGGGTCCCCTGCCACCATTACCCCCATACTGTAGGGACCTTTCCTGTCCTTCCCCTCAACTTGCACTAGGTAACATATTGCTGGACCTAAATTTTCACTTGCATTAAAATGTTCCTTATCTTTCTAGTAACCATATTTATGCAGCATCCCTGCCCTTCTCTGGGCACAAGCAAGAGAAAAGGCTGGTCTCCTAAAGCCCACCTGGATTTTCATGGCAACTTCCTTTCCATTTTTCAAGCGTGCCAGGTGAACCTGACCAATTGAGGCAGCAGCAAAGGGGCGTTCTTCAAAGGACTCCAGTTTATCCCTCCAGTTGGGACCAAGGTCGTTGTTCAGAGTTTTCTACAAGCGAAAAGAAAGCATCAGGGTATGGGGAGCAAAGATTGAGGATTTTGCTGTTGGAAATGCCATTACTCTAAAGGTGACACACACAGCCTACAGCAGTTCTGAGTACCTATTCGCCTGCTTTCCAGATTGTCCTCCATACCTCACCGTTGCAAACTACCACAAAGGAATGGTCCAGCCAGCAGTGCTCCCCCAGCACTAAGCAGATGCTGATCATATCTGTGTGAGGCTCTGCTGCTGTGGCTGAAAGGACAGATCTCTAGCACAAAACACCACTGCCTCTGCAGTATAGAAGTCACCTTTCTGGTACCATATCTTCCAGAAAATGAGCTAGCAGTTAGGTATTTCTCCTCTTCCATCATGCTGCCAAGCTGGACAGAAGCAACTAAGGCATGCAAGAGTGACCCTTTAAGGCAATACTGACAATTAAACATCACAGCCTGCTTTAACAGCCTTTTTGCTACATTGCCAGACTGCCATACTTAAGTCCCAGCTCTGCTCAGTGTCTTTCACAAGACTGTTAGTGCTCAGAGTTCTTCTGCATCACCCTTCACATCTTAATTTACAGAGGGAATTAGAGTGACAGTGAGAACATGTACACTGGGAAAAGCAAACTTAGTTTGCTTCATTCTGGCTCTTCTCGATGGTGTGTTAGGTTTAACCAAAAAGGTAAGGGCAAAGTGGCTGTTAATTTTCTATCAGACTAATGCGTGTCTGTTTATAGAACGGGCATGTAGGCACTGCTAGACACTGACTTAACACCCATGAGAAAGACAAGAGAGGAAACAGAAGAAAAGGCTACATTCAACAAGATGCTATTATCATATTTGTAGGCAACATCCTGTTCCATCAGCAGTCTTGGGACATAACCCTCCCTCCCCCCCATTTTTCCATCTGTCTAGAGTTGAGCTTTAATGTTTTGAAGAGAAACAACAACATGCAACTGAGGAAAGGAATCAGATGTTACCCACAACTGAAAGTATGCAACAGCAGAGAAAGGATACTCCTAGAGATGCCCATCCACCTCCCTTTCTAGGGTATGTCCCTCCTCCCCAGTAAGTAGGAAGGACCATTCCTCACCATCATCTGCTTTATTGGCATGAAGTCAGCACTCTGACGTACACGTTCAAAAATCCTCTGGAGATGGGGGTTGATGAAGGCATCATCTGCCAAGGGAACAGCACACAGCAGTCAGTGCAGGTACCACGTTGTTCAGCACACAAAGAAACACGCACCCAGACAAGTCAGACTGTCCTGCCCACAAGCACTCTCTCAATAGTCCTAGCTCAGAAACTCTGCATATCCAGAAGCAGCACCTGAGGCATGGCACCTCTAGAAATGAGCCAAACACAAGTCCTGTGCACAAGTAGCAAAACAGAAATCTCCTCCTTCCTTCTCACTCTTGCAAAACACCTGCACCTCACCCAAACATCTCCCAAGCCACCCTCCTGCTGCAGCAGAACATTCCATGCACCCATCCCCAGTACCATATTCAGGGTATGAATAGGCTACAAAGCATACTGAGAAACTTTTTATGCTTTGGAATCAAGCATCACTTGTCACAGTGCTCCCTGGCTTTGTCCAGCAGCTCTGCCACGAGCAGTGGGCAGCTCTGCAGAGCACTGAGGCTTCCATGTGATGGTAGGCTGCACAAACCAAAGAGCAGAGTGCTCTGCACCAGCTTCTGCCATCCACCAGCCCATCTTCTTGCTGACAGCAGTTCAGTATTCAGGTCTGGGAAAGGCCAATGTGTCATGGAACTGCAAGTCCCAGAGGGAACCCCCTGGAGAGGTATCCCAGCACTCCCAGTTTTGTGGTGTGGTTTAATCCAGTTCATTTTAAGGGGGCAGGAACTTCTCCAGAAAGCTGTGCAATGGCAAAGCATCGCTTATGGAAGAGCTGAAGTCTCGGAGCAATCAGGATTCAGCATCTGCTACTGTAAACACCTACCCAAATGCAAAGCAACTGCAAGTGGGAAGGAGAAAACACAGCTGAGCCAAAAGTAAGTTAAGAGTCAGAAGGCCTTAGGAGGCAAATATTTACACTTGAAAGAAAAAGGAGGGGTAGGGGCATCTTACAAGACTAATCCTCTTCTTTAAGCAAAGGCTTCTACAGAAAGGCCAACAGTTCAGGCAAACTTCTCATAAAGGATTATGGAGGAACTGGATTTATCTGCTGCTCCCCCAACACTGGGTAAATCCAGGCTATCAGCCTTGAGAACTCAACATGCACATGTGCTTGTGACATTCAACCAAGACTCTATCATTCCTCTGCATTTACAGATGCATGTACAACTGTAATTCTCTCACAGGAAACAAGGAACAGACAGCTACCTTAAGAGCTCTGTCCTGGGAAGAGGGGTGGAAAGATATGGCAAGAAAAAGATATGGAAAGCAGAGATGAGACATTAACACTCAACACTAGAAATCCCCACTGAAACTACGAGCAGTATTTAGAAGTACTAACACATCCCCACTGTGGAATCAAGAGGAGTTTTCAAGAGGAGCTCCCATTCTCTCACTGCAAGTCAAAGCTTTGCAGGATCAGCAAATGGAACTCCTGTTGCGATGTTACAATCCTGTAAGAAGGCTAAACGTTGCATTTGTGTGCATACTGCCAACACTGAAAGAAACTTCTGCTCTGTCATTGATGGTGTATCACCACCAAGCCTCTGAGCATCGTAAGAACTACGTATGTGAAAGCATTAATCATCATGTTGTACCATGATAACCTGCACCTCCTATGGTAACCGCACAGACAACGGACCTCACTAAAATCAGCTCCTGCTCTCAGAAGCTGCTTGTGTCAAGGTACCAGGCTCTGCCACAAGCATTCAGGATCAACTTCTGTTACTTTGCTTATTGCTGGTATCCAAAACACTCACCAGGTATTTCAGCCTGAGAGGGCATTCTTAACTGGGGCTGCTTGGCCAGCACTCCTCTGCTCAGGAGTGCAACACCAAATAGGCAAGAAACCTGCAAGTCTAGAGTGACTGTATAGAAACTCAGCACCAGTGTTTAAGTCAGTCGGTCATGCTACAGACACAACTGATAAAACCAGGCTTACAACATGCTGATGCATAATGTTATACAGCTTTGTGGTAAGCTGATGAGCCCTCACTGGAACAAAACACAAAACTAGAGTCCAGGCAGGGCACTGGCAAACACAGTTGCCTTTCCTTCCAGAGCACATGCACCAGAACACAGGATGATCCGGGGCCCCTGGCATCCTTTCTGTGCATGACCTCCAGGGATGTGGGTCCCTAACAAAGCCACTGACTCCCTGAAGCAGACATCAGGGTTTTTAAAGACACTGCTTTCTAACTTCTGCATGGTACAGCTCAACTGCACTAGGGCAAGGCAACAGAGCCCCTGTGTGCTCAACTAGCACACACGCCTGTTCACAGAAGCAGCCAATTCAAACTCCCCAGGCCACAGAGGAGCCCATTAAGTGGCAGAACTGCACGAAACCCTCCTGTCCAACCAGCCAGCCCAGGAACAAGCACTCTGCACTGCAGGGAGTTTCTAACTTGTTTCCCCACAGCTGCCCCTCAGCCAGGTTACCAGAGGCCTGTGTTCACACCAAGCATTGCAGCACTCCACAAGTGCTTGTCACAAGAGCGACGCAAGGGCTGGGCAGCACACTGATGTTGCTAGAGCTTCTGACACCAAAGTGAAGTCAATCAGCAAGTGTTTGACACTGCTGCCAGAGCACAGTAACATTAGGAGACAGAGGGCAAGTGACAAAATCCAGAGCCAGCCTTTCACAGCTATTCTCTCCTCACTCACATCCAAGCCTAGGGCAGCTGTGACCACGTACACGGGTACACATCAGGTGCAACTCTATGGTGTCCTAAGAATTTAAAATTAATCCCCATGTATGGCAGACAATTGAACTTCAGAGCTGATTTCCAGACATGGCTCGCTCACCCCCACATTGCAGAGGCACTGGCCACAGAAAGCAAGGAGCACAAGAGCTCCTCTTGGATCTGCACTGGGAACCATCAGCCTTTGGCACCTGGCAGTTTCTAGAGGGTGAGAAAACAGGATACGGATGGCAGCCTTTGATACAGCAGCTGCTGCCTCCCACTGAGCTGTGTTAACATTGCCAGGCACGCACCTAAACCAAGTGATGAGCAGATGAAGGACGATGGAGTATCACAATTGGGGCTCTCTGGAACAGGGACCTCTCTTGCCTTATTGCCCTGCCCAAGCTATTTAATACAATACTAGATCAGCTTCATCAGTCAACACTTACAAAAACTCAAGCAGCAGCACAAGCCAAGCAAGCAGAGTACTTCAATCACCCAGACATTGACTCAGTTTCACTGAAATCTTGAATGCTGTATCCAGACAAGTGCAACAGCTATTTTTGGCTGGCTCTTCACTATGGAGTTGGGCAGGAAGGCACAGTGGATAGTTCCAGATAAGGTCTGTATTCAACACACCTGCTGTCTCCTAGGAGTAGCCCAACAGTTAAGGCAGACACTAATGTCACTCATGCCTTCACCTGTGATCACCAACTCCAGAGCCCAATGGAGTAAGCACCCATTTGAAGTCTTCAGCATGAAAACAAGTGGTTTATGGCCAATACGATTATCAGCTGGACTGGCCCTTCCAGCACAGCTGCAGTGCTAACAGAGCATGTAAGCCACAAACAGGGTGCATAATGGGAGAGGGCTGTGGATACAACCTTGACCACCTCTGGAGAACAAAGAACAGGATGATGATCTTGTCATCCTCCTCCTCCTTTCCAGGACACCTGCCTGTAGTGTGATACAGGTCTTGCTTCTCAACAGCTGCTTTCAATACAGGCATTAAAATTAACACAGTGTCACCTTATTTTTAAGCAGTTTCAGTTATATGCCTGACACAATACAGACATTGGGAAAGTGGTGGTCTGGAGTGCACATGTCTGATTATTTCACACCGGGATTAGACTGAACTGAATCAACCATCTCTCCATCACTGCTCTCAAGAAAAAGCCACTTGTCTCCACATTCACTTGGCACCAAGTGACTGCAGACAGCTGACCATGTATCACAAGATGCTGCCCCACCACCGAGGTGCCATGCTGCCACTTACCTTGAATGCTCAACATCTGTCCCAGCTTCAGTGCCGCTCCCCGGACCTTGCACAAGGTTCTCACGATCCTTTCTGCATTGGCCTCTGACAGGAAGGGGCTAGAATCCATCATCGCCTTCTTCCCTAAGGACAAGGAGAGAAGGCACATGGCTGAGGAACACCCTTACCAGCAAGCTCACTTGCTGAGATGCAGTGTTAGACCACATTCAATAGGAGGTTTGCCTTTCCCCAGAGAAGTCAAACCAGGATGACACTCAGTGCCTTCACTGCAGCCAAGGGGCACTGCCTGAAGCTGTACATGTATCTTGTGACAGCTTTGCCATTGCTGGTTTGGTGGCCAAGAGCAGCAAGTCACGGCCTTCCCTGAATGTCTGTGTTGCTATGCAAACTGTCCAGGATCCTGGGTATACACTGGGATACGATCCAATTGCACCACCAAACTCAGCCTAAAACACTACATAAAGGTCTCCCAAGTCTCACATCATAGGCTGCAGCACAACAGAGCCTCAGAAGAGCAGCAGGGCTGAGCCACAGCAAGGGGGAGTTGTTGAAAGCCTTGGGAGCACACTGGTGTAGATTGAGAATGTGCTGGCACTTCTTAGGGTGGAAACAGGGATTCATGCCCGCGCCAAACCTCTTATCTCATCCGAACAATCCTTGCCCAAAACATGTATGTTTATACACAAGCACATACTGCTGGGCAACTGCATATCCAGGGTGTGCACTGGAAATCTGCTGAGAGCAGACTCAGCTTCCACATCTCCATGTCAGGAGACTTGGAGCTCTGCAGAGCACAGTGCTTACAGCTGTCTAACAGAGCTCTGGCTCTAAACGATCCCATCTCAGCCATCCCATCTGGGAAATTGTATCCTTCACAATGACATGGCAAATAATCCCCTGTATGAGGGCCATCACAGGAGCTGGGGAAAGTACCAAGTCAAAGCCTTACATTTCTTCACACCACCTGCACACAAAAACATCCTCCTTTGAGTCTGCAGCACGATAAAGGAGTAGTTAATGATTAAAATTGTCTCCAGAAGCCAACGAACCCTGACAGGTTTAAAAGAGTCTTATCAGAGAAAGAGGTGAACACAGGCACTCCCCATCCATCCTCTTCTTCCCGTCATGCTTCTCACTGAAGTCAAGCCTGCAGGGGCACTACCAGACCACCAGGCAGCCTGACAGCATGTGACAGCTCCTGCTTGTTCATGTACATCGCTAAAACCAGGCATGAACGAGAAGGTGACCTGAAAGCAGCAGTCAGAAGCAGGACACTGTA
The DNA here is from genome assembly GCA_039877255.1 of Loriculus beryllinus. Lineage (NCBI taxonomy): Eukaryota > Metazoa > Chordata > Aves > Psittaciformes > Psittacidae > Loriculus > Loriculus beryllinus. Next base: position 54,841 of record JBCJKH010048593.1, read on the forward strand.
AATGGCAAGGGAAAACAGACACCGGCTTCTAAGGGTAAGTGGAAAGGAAATGGGGATAAAACCCAGAACAAGTTCATGAAGAAATGTGCCCATTTTGACTAAGACAATGTTTTTTCCAAAGCTGTACCTTTCAATGCTACAAATTATTTCCTCTCCATCTTAAAATGGCAAAGTTGGGTTGGTTTGGGTTTTGTTGTTGCTGTGTTGTGGCTTTGGGTTGGTTTTTCTTTAACCTACTTCATCAGGGAAAGAAAACAGGCAAATAGAGGTGACATCTAAACAAACTGTGGCAACAAGGAGACCTCAGAAATGAAGGCTCCTGCAGCCACAGTGCCTGGGGCCTGTCAGCATGTTCACAGCAGAGGCAGCAGGCAGATGCCCTCAGGGCTGCTTGACCCACACTTCCTTTCCTAATCCAGAATCAGCAGGAACCCTTCCACATCTGTGTGCATCTCAGCTGCATCACTGCTCTTCCACCTCCTTTGCTACTGTCAGAAGGAGAACCAGCCACTGGGCTTTCTATATATTTTAGGACCATCTGCCACACACACTTGGGGGCAAGGTAAGAGTCCAAAACACAGCCTAAGCACTTAGGACTGACAACTCAAGGAAACCACATTATTCCTTTTCATAAGAAATGGACTCTACATTCAAGCCTAGGCCAGCTGCCAGCCCTCTGGGGCTCTGCCTGGCCTGGTATTTGCACAGTGCCTAGCACAGCTCATTCATAAGTTAAAGCTGACCTTGAACCCCAAGTCTCTTTACTAGCAACAGCAAGTACTTACCTGGGCACTCTTGTATTCCTGGACATTTATTCTATCCTCCTATTCCCACCTCCTGTCAGCATGGCACTCTAGATTCACACTCTAAATACTGAGATTGCCAGTAAGGTCACCAGTGACCGAGGTTATTTTTAACTACCTGCATCAATCTACCTGGACAGTAGACATCTGTGGTCCCTCAAGTACAAGCCATGCTACTAGGATCACTTGTTGCTCAGGGGTTTCTGGCTTGCAGTTTTGTGCCTGAAGGGTCAGTGTTTATAGCTCCATTTTAAAGGTGTGAAGTCACCTTCATTTGTACTCACTGGACAAGAGAGGGCTCTTTCTCATTACCCCTGGACGCCAGTGAGAGTGTGAAATTCTTAGGCATGCCTTTGGGCATATACACATCCCACTTGTTTAAGTCTGAAGTGCCAAGAAGTTACTTGTAATATTGCAGCAGTGGAGAGAGAAAAAGACATCCTGGACCAGCTTCCAGAGAACAGGACAGTGTGTCACTTTCAACAGAGACAGGTCTTAGCCTGAACTTATGGTGCTGGCAGCCAGAAAACTCCAACACAAACACCTCAAGCTGAAGTCATGGAAGGGGTGAAGATGTATTTGTAAAGAACTGCAGATGTACCAATGTCAATAGATAACCCCCAACAGCTAAGGCTGGTATAAGAACGTAAGAAAACGGGATCTTGGACTCAAAGCTATGTACTTACCCTTTGCCATGCATTTTGCAGAAGCAGAGGCCATGGAGAGAGTTGTCATCCACAGACACTTGCCCACCACTGTAAAATGCTGCAGAAAGCACACCCGGGGGCACAGCTAGAGCCCTTCCTTGGCCTGAGAAGTTCCAAGAGACTATAAGGGCTGAAATAGTCTTACTTCTGCCTCACCTCAATACTTGCTGCTGTTACTCATTCCCAGTCCCACCACCCTTCTTTATAGAGCTCCAAGCTCTCATCTACACAGACTTCACAGAAGAGGGGAAGCAAGAACAAAAGCAAGAGAGCCAAAAGTAGAAGCCAGGTCCTTTTCTAACTCCCCTGCCTAGCACTGAAGTCAGCAGTTCATTGCCTTATTGTTTAATCAAGGTTTGTTCAAGAAAATTACTCTTCCCAAAGCATGACTCAAACTGCAGAGCAGGATTCTGGCACTAAGTTATAGCCACACAGGAAAAGAAAGGTTTCCCTGGCAAGAAGAAAGGAAATCTACAGGTGCAATTGCATTATTGCAAGGAAAATGTGACTGCTGCCCTCTAAATACAGAAATAATCCTTTCTCGTGCTGTAAGGAAGAGAAACAAAGCTCATGTTATTCCCTTAAATTCCATAGCTCTGCAAGCTCTTGTTTTCACTTTGGGGTGTGCCCAATTAGAAAATCATCTGGCAAGCAAAGCAATACCAACAGTTGTGCAACTCCTTCTCTGTTAAAAACAAAACAAGTCATCAGCTTCCAACAGGTATGAACGGCCTGTCAAACACAAGTGCTGAAGGCAAAAGCCTTCAAGGACTTGCTACAGGATGGGCCACGTTTGTCTGAATGGATGCTTTTAAATCAAAGCAAAGAAATTCACCCAGCCTCAAACACCTCGGGTCACAGAGAGAAATAACTGCTCTTTGCCAAGGATCCTTTTTCTCCTCTGCTGGGCTGTTCTGAATCGCTGAGTTGCCCAGGGAGCACAAAAATGCAATTATTAACAAGTAGTGGCCTGGGTGGCACACAGCTCATGCCTTAGCCCTGTCCCCACATCACAGTGAATGTTTTTCATGTGCTGGGTTTTGGTTTGAGGTTTTTTGGTTGGCTTTTTTAGGGTTCTCACACCTCCAAGTTTCTTCAGTTGTCAGCCACTCCAGTACTCCCTGCAATGGAGGTTCACACTAGCTCAGTCTTCATCCAACCCCTACCCCCAAAGATGACCAGGGGGAAGGTACAAACTGTCCCTGTAGTAGAACATTCCTAGGTACAGAATAATATTACAAGGACCATTAAAAATTACATAAAATTACCTAAAATTACAGGTTGCCATTCTCTCAAAGCAATTCTCTGAACCAGGAACAATTTGACATCACTTTTACTTCCTGTTGCAAACGTTTAACCCTTTCACTGGTTCCCTCCAGTAACTGGAACCAACACACAAACATCCTAGCCAAACCAGAGGCTTGGATGTTTGTGTGTAAGTTCAAGGCTGAAGACCAAACAGCAAGAAGGGAAGCAAGAATGGGGAAACAGCTTGCAGTACCTGTAACAAAGAACTTTACATTTTGCAGTATCCCATCAAAGGTTTTCCTGGATATGAATGGAGCCATAACCTTTAATCTCATGTTTTCTAGGAAGGAACACCACATACTTTCTACACCCTAAACCATTCACACACACACACAACCATTCAGTACTACTGTATTTTACCAACACATAGGCTTAGAAGAAAGCCCCCAAGACATGGCCAGGTACAACACGTTACCTCCACCTTTAAACAAGCTGAGAAAAAAAGCCAGAATCAGGTCCATTTGCACAACAGAATCTCCTGACCTCTTATAAGAATCCTTTAGAAGGTGGCAAAATACAGACAGTGGAAGTAGGTAACTGCTATTTAACACGTTTGCAAAGTGTTTTGTCTCTCTCAAAAGACAACAGATACCCTCCAAGTTCCTCCTAAGCAGAACATCCTTAAATTTCCAGACTGCTACCACTAACAAGTTTTCAGACATAGAGGCTCACCTACAACAGTCTGTACTGACAGAACTATACGGTTTCACTGAACAATTTAAAACACAATTGTTAGGCCAACACAATCCAAGAATGAGCACAGGGCCGGTATTCAAAATCAGGGGATGTGTGTTCTAAAGCAAGCTGTACAAATTGTGCTGGCATAAACTCATTCTCTTACATATACCTCTGATCTCTGTGTAGTGAGGCTATGGTGTACTTCAGTGGGAGAAGAGTATGGAGGTAAAGAAGGCGTATGTTAGAAACAGAAGAAGTACCCACATCCCGCTGTGTTATTCCAGATGCCTCACCATCCTGGATTTCGAAAGAATAAAACCTTGCAAATGCAGGTAAACTGTGTCAGGGACCAAAAAGGAAAGAAAGGGGGGGGGGGGGGGGGGGAACTCCACTTTCCAAAA
>JBCJKH010048598.1:0-10760 GCA_039877255.1 Loriculus beryllinus
TGGAGCTGAGGAACAATTCCTGCCCCAAAGGGTGCTCAGGCATTGGAACAGGCTGCCCAGGGCAGGGCTGCAGGCACTGTCCCTGCAAGTGTTCACACACCATGGAGACGAGGCCTCAGTGCCATGGGTGGCCTTGGCAGGGCTGGGATAAGGATTGGACTGGGTGAGCTTAAAGGGCTGTCCCAACCCGGCTGATTCCATGCTTCTGTGGCCTCTCTGGCTCCAGGAGGAGCCTGTGTTGTTCTGCACTGACCTGAAATGATTTGTTAGCTGTCAGCTCAGCCATGGCAGGGGACCTTGTCTGCTCCCATTATGGTCCCTTCTGATCTGAGCTTGGTTTCCCCTTTGTTTTCCCCAAAAGAAAAGGGTTTTTGTTTGTGCTTCTCCTTCAGCGTTAGGGGAGTTCCAAAGGAGCAGTCACTTTGAATCACCATCTTTCCCTTCCAAACAGGCTGCTGTGGTTCGGGGGGGATATTGCATGTTTCTCTTTTAACTTCTCCAGGACATGACTTGAGCAAAGCAAGGTCCAAGGGGCTGTGGGGCCACCCCTGGGTGCCCTCCCATTGTGGCTCATGGGGCTGTGGGCATCTGCTGGCTCCAGCCATTGAGGAAAGGTTTCTTTGTTTGATATTCAAAGAGCAAGAATTGCTTCTTTTAATGCAGATGTTTTCTCTACCCAGTGGAGGATGGAGGATCCATCACCTCACCTTGCCCAAACTCAGGCAGGAGGCAGCGATGAAGCCACCCCAGGGGACACCCAGACCTGGTTTCATGGTGACTCCAGCCTTGGAAAACCATTCCAGATCCCAGTTCATGCTGGTGAGCTCAATCTCCATGTTAACCCCTCTCAGGAGGGTGGGCACAGCTTCAGGAGGGGTGAGGGGCTGCACTGACCACCAAAGCTCCCCAAGCTGATTCTTCACTACATGCTGGCTGGCAATGGAAGCTCTGCTTTTGTAGGCATTGCCTGAAAATGAGGGGGGCAAAACCGGGGGGGGGGGGGGGTGTTAAGTCTGAATTATACATGGAAAACTTCACAGGAAAAACACAAAATGTAAGGATTTACTGCAGGGATTGGAAAGGCGCCCTTGATGCCTTCTGCTTTGAAGATGGGATTGGAGACTTGATGGGTTCGGTTTGCGTTGGGTTGGTTTTTCTATAGGATAGGGCTTTTCTTTCCTTCCAGGAAGATATTTTTAACCTTCATCCACTTTTTTCCAAGGAGGTGGCAGCTGGGAACATTTCAGTTTATCTTTAAATCCTTTTGGAGAACAGGGACAGGAAGGCGATGCCTGGGACTGGGGCAGCTCTGGTGTGAAGGATGCCAGCTTGGATGGGTGGGTGTTTCTGATGGTGAAAGCCTGGGTAACTGGGCTCTTAAAAGCCACATGCAGGGAGGTACGTATTGATTTCCAAGCAGGAAAACCCATCTGCACCCAGCTCTAGAGCCATTTACCCAGCCATGGGCTTCCACTTCCATTTCCTCCTCCTCAGCAAATGTCTATGAATCTGAATGGCTAAAACCATAGGGCTTTGGGGGAAATAATCCCAGCCCTGATTGCTTCTCCCCATCCCAAGCCCACCCTGATGGTGCATCACTCCATGGGATGCAAAGCAGCATCATGCCCGGGTAGAATCACCCTTGGTGAGCCCGGCTGTGGTCAGGATTGTCTCTGTGGCAGAGAAATCTGCTTTGGGATGGTCGTGTAATCATCAGTGAAGGGCAGGATGGCCCTGATTGGGCATGGGAGCCCTCTGAGCATCATTTCCTTGCTCAGATCTGCATCGAAGGAGCTCAAGGATGTTGTTGTAAAGCAGTCTGGGGTATTGCACCCCATCACAGCACTCCGTGTCTGCACTGTGGCAGGGAGAAGCCTGGGTTTGCTCTGTCCCAGTGCGATGCTCACAGTCCCTATGGCAGAGCCACATCTTCCCCTCCTTCACGAGCTGCCATCCTCAGGGAAAGCACTGGGAAGGTTTCTGCAGCAGAGAGGAAACCTCAGTTTTGTGATTGAAGAACGACTTTGATGTGTGATTTGGGGAATTGCGGGCGGGGGGGGGGTGGTGTATGTGTGGAGGAAATGGCAGCTAGGATTATTGGGGGTAAAATAACATCAATAACAAGAGAGAGCAAGAAGGGAATCAGCCGGGGCTGCCTGTCAGCTTGCTGATTTAAGATTCACTTTGAAAACCTATTCCCCTTCAGGGGAAACACGTGCCTGCCCCATCAGCAGCCAAGCCAGCATCCTGCTCCCTGGGGGAGGCATCTGGGCAGGGAAGTAAATGATTGCAGGAGCTGCCGGTGTGTTTACAGCAAAGCGGGGTTTTGCAGTGCTGAATCACTTGGGGAGAAGAGCCAGGCTGGCAGTTCCTGCTCCCCCATCACACCTGAGCACATGGAGTGCAGGGATACAGGTTGCTCGGAGCTGGGAGCACGGCCAGCGCTTGGGGTGGTCACAGGGAGGATGCCACAGCGAGTCCCATGGAGAGGACCGGCCTTTGGTGTGGGAATCTGGGCACATCCCCCTGGGAAGAGCTTCAAAGGTTCTCTCTGCTTAAATACCTTTCCTCCTTATAGCCTCTGCTTTGCATTTCCATTTTTCAAACACCTTATAATCACACTAATTAATATGTTCTGGGATAATGCTTCCTGGCTTCCATCAAATTCAAATCAGCATTTAATTAGCATATTGCCATGTCTGTGTTGTTTGTTCAAGTCCAGCATAACCTTGTACCTCATTATGACCCAGAACTATTTCAGATCTGAACTGTGCTGGAGAGCAGTGAGCTGCCATCCATTTTCCTCCCAGTTTTGGTACCAGAGGAGCATCTTGCTAGCACCGTGCCCACATTCAGCTGCAGCCACCAATTCATAGCCTGTATTCACCCTCCTGTTCTCTTCTTGCCTTCTCTCCCCTTGTGCCAGCAGCTGGGATGGGGTGAGCTGGGATGGGACAGGCTTTCACTCCCAAAACCCATTTATAACAGAGTGGAGCATGAAACAGCTCAGGCACCCTCCTGCTCTGCCCTGGTGAAGGCCTAGGGAGAAGGAGGATGTCTGGAGGAAGTCATGGCAGGCTCTGCCCTAGGGAAGGGCTTTGGGGTGTGAGTCCACCAGTTTTGGGGGTGAGGCTGCATCCCGCTCCCTCCTGCCATCTCTCATAGGGGGAACACGTGTGTTTAACCCCTTTGACAGCCGATTTCTGTCCCCCGGGAGGTGAGAAGCTTTGGGAACTTTACAACATAAATCACTCAACATTTTGGCTTTTAGGTTTGGGGTCCAAAACCCCCCCCTACCCCCCCCCCCCCCGCCCTCTCTCCTCCCTCCAAGCACAGGGAAGGTGCACCAGGGGTAATTGAGGAAGCTTTTTAGCACATTTACTCGTGTTCCCCGGGGAAATCCCTACTGAAGAGCAAAGCCCTCCCTCCCGTCGCCTGCTCCCAAGCAATAGCAATAGCCGCAGTTCACCGTGATCGATTCTTGGTGTCAGCGCTGGCCCCCGTGTGCCGGGGCAGGTCAGGCATCCGTGCCCCCAGCGCCGGCTGGGGTGAGGAGGAGAAGTCACCCAGATAACGATCAGAGCCATTCATCATGATTAGAAGTGCCAGGGCGGGCTGGAACAAACACACCCGAGCTCATCTCACTGTCGAATCGAGGTGCCCCGGGGCTGAGCCCAGCCGTGCTCCACATCAGGCTGCTCTGCATGGGATGGGGAGGATGTGATGTGCCCCCCGGGAAGGGGCAGGGAGGCTGGAAATCAATGGGGGGAAGGTTTGGTTTGTTTTCCGATGAAGTTTAGGGGGTTTTCTTAAAGATCTATATATTTGAGCTGTGCCCTTGTGCAACAATCACTGTCTCCCTCTTCCTTTCTATCCCTACAGCAGCAGCTCCAGGACCACCATCACCTCTCACTACCTGATGCAGAAGCCTCCAGCAGAGCCAGCAGGCAGCACACCCAGGTGAACACTGCCCTGATATTCTTCCAGCAGTGGCTGTTTGCACAGAACATCTCAGAGACTTTTCCTTTTACCCCCCTCCCATCACTGCCCTTCTCCTTGAAAACATTCCCAAAACATTTGTGGGGCTTTTTTCCAGCTCTCTGGACAGGTAAAAGGGCAAATATTGATCTAACTCCACTGGCTGCACAGTGCACGAGGACTCTGCTGCTACTTTAGCTGTAGCAGCTTGGGAAATGGATCCTTCTATCAGTTTAACCCTAAGGCTTGATGTAATTTCACTGCTTCCTTCTCTCTGAGGTGCTTTTACAGCTGCTCTCTCTAAGTATTTGCAGGCAAGGAGAGCAGCAAAGTAAGAGGAGACTTGGCTCAGTTTGTCCCCATGGTGAGCAGCAGCCCAAGGGTTGGCACATGAGGCTGTTCCCCATGGTGGGACCCATCCTGCTCACTGTCAGGTCAAGGAGCTTATTTCAACACCAGCAAAACCCAAAGCCCTGGCAGGAACTGTGGCATTTCCTGGGCCTTAAGGTCCCCCATTACTGATCTTCCTTTGTGTGGGAATTGAAATTGCTGTGGGTGCAGCTCCTTGCAGGGATGCTCTCTGATCTCCATTACCCTTCTGCCCCTCCAGTCCTCTAAGATCCAGCATCAAGTATCCAGAGAGGAAGAACCACCCTGGAGATGAGGGGAAGTGCAAACCAGGTTGTGATGCTGCAGGAGAAGGCACAGGCATGCCCATGGTGAGATCTCCACATGCTGCAGAGCTGATGGCTTTTCTAATGTCAGTTTGTAATTGAGTTAGATGTTGTCCCTGTCTCTGTTCATAAAAACTATTCTTGGACAGGTCTCTGAAGCTGAAACTGCCATAAATGCTATGTTACATCTTTAAACAGATCAGTCAATAAATCAAGTGCAGAGCAGGCCACAGAGTTAGGGGTATGCTTAAATCTGGAGTCAGTGAGGCAAAAGGACCTGCTTGAAGTTAAGCATGAGCTTAACTGCTCTTTGGGATGGGCCAAGTTTGCTGAATCCAGCCCTGCAGAGAGTGTTTTTATTCTAGTTCATTGCACATTGTGTGTAACAGGTAAGTTCTTGCCTCTGAACCAGCAAGTAATTATTAGGAATGTTCTTTAGCAGTAGACACCGATGGTGCTCTGTGGTGGTGCCTGTTCCAGCTGTACTTGCAAGGTCACTGGCATTTTGCTCCCTCTGTATAAGTGGTCAACTAAAGCAGAATGGGGGCTGTGGTTCAGACACCTCTTTTAGAGCCATCTCCCACAGAGGTGTGTTGGAGTGGGACCAACACAGCAGCCAGAAACCCAAGAGGGACCAGAGCATCATCCTTCTCCTCCATCACTTGTCCTGTACTCCTAGCTGCTCCGGTTGGTAGCTCCAGCAGTGTCCCAGGACTGAGAGCAGTGTTGTGGTGTTGTCTGGGGATGCTCAGGCAGCAGGGATGTAGCAGAGCCAATGTCCCACCTGAGGACTGCAAGGACAGCCTCATCCTTGACCACTGGGAACATTCATCCTCAGTTGCCTTTAACCTGAGCCCTATGAAACAGCTCATCCTAGAGCCAAGGGCCTTGAGCTCCATCCAGCTTCTCTTTCCCTGGGTGAAACTCATGTCAGACCCACCCCGTGTCCACACAAGACTCTTACTCTCTAAATGCTTTTTATAACCTACTTTTTCTCCCACCCTGCAGCTGACTGAGGTTAATTTACCCACATGGCCCCAGCACTGCCATGAGCGCCTGCTTTTGGGTTCTGACATGTCATGCCCAGCTCTTCCAGTCATTCTACAGTAGCCTTGTAAGGACTGAAATGCTCCAGATTTAGGTGGCAGAGATTGGAAATGCATGGAGAGCAACAGAAAACTTGTCCTATGGTTTTGTAGGTCTTCTTTCATCCCATACCCGAAAGGCACAAGGGATGCCCACCAAACTGATGTGGTGGGACTCTGTGGGCAGCACTAAAGCTTGTCTGTCCATCCCTCCATGCATTGCATCTCTGCCTATCGGGCGTTCCATGAGGCAGGGCCACTTCTTGCCTCGGCCATGCAGCTGAAGGGATGGTTGTTAATGCAGTAAATGAAATTCATTAATCAAGGGGATGAGAAAAAACCTGAAGGGAAGAGCGTCCATTCATCCTGACATGTCTAATGGTGCTTTTGTTTGCCTGCATCTTCATTTGTGTCTTGTCTCACAAATACACAGGCAGAAATTTCAGGACCGAGCCGAGTTGGAATATCCAGTAGAAGGAAGACAAAAACACCCCATCGCCACCTCTCTTTGCATCCTCCAAAGTGGGGAGGTTGCTAAGTGACAGCATTTCTGCTCTCACTAACTCACTGCAAGAACCTGAGCACTTAAAAGCAGGAGAATGGCTATTTAAGGACATGATAACTCCTGTTCTCTGGTAGCAACCAACAAGCTGTTTGTTCTGAAGGGTCTGAGGGTATTTTCACCCATAAGTTAAATTTGGAGGGGATGAGTAATGGATTCGGTGGGAATTCGGCCTTGTCTGCAAACACATGGTGTGACATGGACCATGCACAGGGACCTGCATACACAAACAGGGGGATTTTAACCCAATTTATGGCCATAGAGCCCAATGGGCAGAGCTTGGGGTGTGCGCTCACCCATGCCTCAGTTTCCCTGCCCTTTACAAGGAAGCAAAGTGGATCCTGTCTCCTGTATCCTACAGGATACAACTCCAGTGCCCACCCCCAGCAGCAGTGTAAATACCCTCAGCTCAGCTTTCCTTGCTGCCAACTGGCTCCATTTATTTCTTCTATTCCACTGTTGTTGGGCTTGCTATTCTGTGATCCCATTTAAAATCATTGATTTACCACGGAGTCCTCAATAAGCAATTTGGAGCAATTGAAGCTGTTATCTTGCTATAGATCACATGGTGCTGGGAATGGGGGGGAAAGGGGAAGAAGAGGAAAAATGAGAACAAAAACTGGCTGGAGCTCCCCAGGCAGCCTGGATCGGTTCTGTTCTGTGTATCAGGTGGTGCTTTGTGTGTTATAGTCCAGGAAGGGGGAAAAGGGCTTTGTTCCCTTTATTAGGATTAAACCCACATGAAGAGCATGAGATCAGCCTGGGATGTAGGGGCTTTGAAAGGTGGAATGGTCCTGAGGGTCAGGGAATGGGGAAGGAGCTGGATTTTCCTACCATTGAGGGGCCACAACCACAATCACAGACAGGGCACTTGTGGGAAGTGTTGCACAGCCCCTGTGCACCTTTGGTGTCGTTTCTTCTTCAGCTTGGGTTCAAGGGTTTCTCCTGTCTCTGCTGGGGAGGAAGGTTTGGACCTGGGATGCCGCAGTCCCTCCTGTGTCTTCTGCCCTTTGGGAAAACCCCTTTTTGGAAGCACTGAAGGGTTTGCCGGGGAAAGGAAGAAGAATCCACAACCTGGTTACAGGGGAATTTGCCATCTCTGCACCAATGGGCTCTGAAACAAACGCTCCCTGTCTACATTAGGCAATTTGCAGGGCCATTGAGAAGAGGATAGGGCATCCCTGCACTGTAGTTGTTAGCAACAGGTTTCCAGTAGCTTCACAACCCCAGGAGGGTGCTTTTGGGTCTTCAGAGTTAGAGATGCCCCAGACCCAAAAGCACAAGGAGGGCAGGTTTTATGATGCCTGTGTCTTTCCAACCACAGCTGTTGGCTGGGAATCTCATCATAAGAGCCCAAGGAAGCTGCCCTAGAGAGACTTTGTTTCCACATTAACGTATGGAGAGCTCTCTCCTGCTCATAACCCACAATGCAAAGCCTCAATACAAAATCAGGTTAATAGAGAAAGGGCCTGGCAAATGTGGGCGCTGCAGTGATTTGAAACAGATTGTGTTTGAGTACAGAGAGCAAATAAACCAGTTCTAGAACTGAGAGCCATGGGAAAGGTGGCTTTAAAACACACTGATGAAATGATGCATCTGCTTCCAAGGCGTTTTGGGAGCTGCTGCACGGGGGCAGAGACGTGCCCTGTGCCCTGGGTGTATTCACACTGTGCAAGGCGATGCTGTCAGCTGCGCTGGGACCAGAAATGATGTTTCTTGGTGAAATGGCACTGAACTGGTTGCTGCCACTCCTGAAAACCCTGGCTTGTCTCTCTCATGCCTCCAATGCTTTCCAAGCCCTTAACTTCTGCTGAGCCTGGCTGAAATGGAGATGACCTAGGAGGCTTCTCATGTGGGCTCATACTCACCAAGCAAGCGCTGCTGGGTCTGTGTGGTTAACCCATGCAGTGCTCAGTGTGGTCCCAACCAGCCAAAACCCAGCAAAGTGCCAGAAGGAAATAGCTCAGCAACAATAAGCTTGTGAGTTATAAAAATCCCCCAGGGCCCAGTGTTTCTGGAGGGGGAGAGGAAGAAGTCAATGGCAATGTTGTTATGTGATGAGCCAAGCAGCTTTCCTCTTGCTGGGGGACCTGCTGCCTCTCCATCCCTCTGAGCCATGCTGAGAGATTGAGTCCTTGGAAGCTTCTGCAGATGGGATCGTTTCCATGCTCCAGGGCTTCATTCTGGCTTCAGGGATGCTCCTCCATCCTCCTTCTGCCAAGCACCCTGAGGCCCTTTGCTTGCAGCCCCCCAGCTCCCCTCCAGCTTTCTTTGAAGGCATTTTGGCATCTCTAGGTGTTGGTAGGGCTGCAACAAGGTCAACCCCCCCGAGGACCCCCACATGCTCAGTATCTCCTTCTCAGCTGTGCCAATGACAGATTTATTGGGGGTTTTTCTTCTTCCCAAGATCTGGAGTGGTTCAGGGAGAAAAAAAAAACCCTGACTTTCCAGAGCCATCGTCTGTGCTCCTGCTCTGCTCCAGTCAAAATCGAAAGGGCTTGGGTTGATTTCCAGCTTTTTAGGGCAAGAAATAAATACGTGCAATCAAAGGATGTGTCAGAGGGGAATAAACTTCAGATCAAAAGATCGAAGCGGCTCATTGCGAGCCAAGAAAACGTGTCAGAAGGAAATATGTTCATTTCTGAATGTGAGGGGTTTGAGTCCTTTTTCTTCTGGTGTGTCTTGGTGTTTCCATGAGCAGGGACTCAGAGCAAAGGCCTGGGATGCAGCACACTCATCACTCTGGAATAGCGACAGTGATGCTTTCCCGAGCATCCCTGCCGCTGCCTGGTCCTGTGTATCTAACGCTGCAGGATGCGTCCTGGGAAGCTGAACTCATGCAGCAGGATGGGAGCACTGGTGAAGAGCCTCACTGGAGCAGGTCATTTAGCTGGGACAGGCTCAGCCCCAAGCCCTTGGGCTCAGGCTGGGACACTGGGGTGACACCACCATGGTCCCCAGTACCCTCCAGCCCTTCTCCCCTTCCAGGCAGCATTCACTTGGGCAGCATTTGGCTCCTTACACCTCCAGGCCAGTTTTGTCCATCACTATTTGGAAGAAGTCACCTTTTGGGGTTTAAATGGCACCGAGACCAGCAGTACCCAGCAATGAATGGGGAGTAGTGAAGAGCCCTTTCCGAGGGGGTTGCGTTTTGAGGGGGTTTATTGTTGGTTTGGGGTTTTTCCCCCTGCTTATTTATCTGGCAGCATTTGCTCAGCCTCATCCCAAGAAAGAGCCGTGTTCAGCAGGTCCCTTGTAGGCAGCAGGGGTGGGGAGAGGTAATTTAGGGGAACAAACTGATTCCTCATGGAGCTGCCTCTGCTTTTCGATGTTTCTGAACCTTCTGGTGCATGCCCAGAGTGGCTGGGAGGAATCAGGATCAGCAATATGGAGCAGGATAGGGGTGGGCACGTGGAGAAGAGGCACAACCCTTAGTAGCCACTAGAGAACCCACGGTGGCACTCAGACCCACCCGTGGACCCTGCAGAGGTGATGGTGGGCCCAGGTGAGCTGGAGTCAGCTCTCACTGACTGCTTCTCCATGTCTCCCAGCTCAGCTCCATAAACCGGAGGTTGGATTACACCAATCTAGACACAGCATTGTTTCCCTTACACCATAGATACAACCTCGAGAATCCTCCACACTCACTAAGTACTGCCAGGACCATTTTCTAGCAGCTGCCAGCAAGACGTGAGTAGAGATTATTCCTCATTGTGTTTAACTGTGTGTGTGGGAGAGCCTGGAAGAGCAGCATCCTTAGGTACCAGACCTAAACCGGGATGATGTTTATTAATGCTCAGCAAGGCCCTGCCAAGTGAAATGTATTTCACTGTTGAAACAGAAAGCAACGGGCTCCCAAGAACAAGCACTATTACTTACAGGACATTGATCAGTGCAGAGCTTTTGCTGGCTCAGCAGTTTGAAGCCTGGGTTTTCATCAGCGGAGTGCTTAACCCTTGGCTAATTGGATTTGCCGTCGTTAGTGTGATCTATGCTGCCTCCAATTACTCTTTGCACGGCCTCAGCTGGGTACCCACCACTTGCAACAGGGCCAGGGAGCCGAGAGACCTGAACCCCTGCAAGGACAGGGAGGGTAAAAGCATCCTGGTGTGTTGGGACATCAGCTCCCTGGTGAGCAGCAGCCAAAGCGGGAGCTGGGTGGAAGTTTGAGCTGAGGAAGGAGTTTGTTTGCTCTAAGGGGGTCCTGAATGGCACCTTGCAAAGGACAGAGTTAGCTCCTGTAAACCTAAGGAAGAGGGACAGAGGTGGTGTGAAAATTGGCTGTGATTTAATTACTGAGCAATTAATTATTATCTCATTAATGAATTAGTATTTCATTAATGTAGACCTCATTAACTAATGAGGTTTACATAGTCACAGGCTTCCCTGTGACTATATGTGAGGTATTGGATGTATTAGTGTAGAGGTAAACTGAGGCATGAATGGATGAAGCTGTTTCGC
>JBCJKH010048599.1:0-19120 GCA_039877255.1 Loriculus beryllinus
TAGGCATGGACACCTCACACGAGCCCATGTCACACAAGGCTCTATCCAATGATGTACATTTTTATATATATACATATGTATATATGTATATATGTATACTATTATACAATGATGTATATTTATAGCTTAGACATTACCTTAAGGAACATTTATTAAAAATTATTAATGAATAAGGTCCAGGTGGAACCTTAAAAAGTTCTAGTTTCATGATGATGGACACCAGTTTCTGATAGCCTTGTAAGAATAATGGTGTTCACTGGACACCCAAAGGACACTAAGCACATCTGAAAGAGAAGGCTTTGAAACAAATGAAACATCTGAAACAAGTTGCCCAGGGTCAAAAAGACATATGGGTCACCAGCAGGATGAGGAAGAGGCTCTTCATTCTCTCAGTACTCTGCCAACAAGCCCATTTTTTCACCCCATGAATCATGTGCTTCTGATAAATGAAAAAACCTGGAAACCTGGGCTCAAATTCTGTCATTGTAACAAAACCACACTTAACTACCACCATTATAACCTCTCAATATTAGAATGTTGAATTAAACCCCGTCAAAACTATTTGACTCAAAACCCTGCAAGAACAGCTGAAAATCATCTACTAATACAACTCAGACAAACAACATAAACCCCCAACAACAATAATTATCTCAGAGTACTGGACAGAAAGTAAATCATTCCAGCTCTGTTTAAAACTAGCAGCATCTAAATGCAACTTCCTAAAAAGTTTCAAACTTGTACATGCAAAGTTTTAATTACACAGTATTTCCTTCATTATCCCAAGCTCCTGATATTCATTAAGAAAATACAAACGAAGTGGCCTGCTACACCTTAGGAGTACATTGCATCCCTCCAAATGAGCAGCATGTGCTTGCCACATGGTCCCAAAGTTGCCAGAATATGTCCCCATCAGTCCAACACTCCAGTTCCAGACCTTTCCATGAGATTTCTTCAAAATACCTGTGTATTTTGCAAGTATGGGAGGACATCCACACATTAACTGTGAAGATATCCTCTGCTTTGAACTTGCTAGGGGACTCGAAACAGGATGGCTGCTGCACCTAACTGCCCAAGTATCTAAGCTTCCTAGAAGACTTTGCACTAAGCCCTCCTTCTGCATCCACATTAATGACACGAGCTGCTACTAGCTCACTAGGTGGAGACACCTTCCTGAACCACTGCCAAAACTGACTGCAGCACAGACAAGCTTGAAGCTTTGTGATTATAGCAAACATGCTGAAAGTCTAGTGTAAGTGACAATGGTATTGAAAAAGTCAGCTCTTTCCCCTGTTGTTTGTAGCAAAATGTCTACATAAAGGAAACTTTTGTTGACCTTTTCACTGGGGACAAGAGGCTGGAAATCAGCCCCTTGGAAAGGGATCTGGAATTTGGGTTGACGGCAAATTGAATGGGATCCAACAGCATGCATTGGCAGCAAAAAGGACTAGCTGTGTCCTGGGGTGCACCCTGAACAGCACAGCTAGCTGGTCGGGAGAGGTGACTGTCCCTCTCTACACTGCCCCACCTTGAGTACTGTGTGTGGTTTGGGGTGTCTCAATGTAAGGACATCAAACACTTTTACACTAGTTTCTCTCTTAACCCGTCCTTGGGTTTTAAATCTCTTTCAAAACAAGCAATTATTTTGCGTTATAAACCACTCATTAAAATAAGATTTGGGCATTTTCACCTCTAGACATCTCCAAGATTACATTCCTAATCTCTCACAGCAATTTTACATGCACTGCCACAGAATAACCGTGGTTATTAATCTAGTAGACGTTAGGAAAAATGCATACTTCACACATAGAAAAAAACCCCAGAGATATTCATTATGGATAAATTTAAAGTTCCTAAATATAACTAATGCCCATCTTGTAGAAGACACTAAGGTCATTAATAATGTTTTTTCTTTTTCGGGATTTTATTTGATTCAAAAAAGAAAAAAGCATTTATCTTATAAAGAAACCTTTTATACAGGTAGATTCACTGGTGAGAACAGCATAAATGGCTGCTTATTCAAGATTCTTTCGTATTGATGCACTGTTCATTTTCATTTTATCAACATCCTATTTATCAACACACCTAATGAAATTAGTTTGACATGATTTGGGAAGTTTCACACATATCTATTTATAATATATATGTATAAAAATTATTCTTACCAATATGACTTGGAAAAGAACTGGAAAAAGTTGGACTTCTTCCACAAGTCTGAAAAAAAACATATTTAAGATTTATTTAAAAGCAGAGGAAGTGAATTCTTATTAAACAGACTAAACTCACGAAAGAAGCAGAGTAGTAGAATAGCTGTTGCAAAAATCCATGACCCAGAACCTTAGCCTCTGACTAGCTCTCAGCAAAAATGAGCTCCACTTCAGCTATTAAATAGAAACAGCAATGTTCTACTGGTTTGGAAATTACTTCGAGGTCTGCTTCAGTGACGCGATTCAAGTGAGTGGAACAGTAATCAAATGTTTTTTAATGGCAGAAATAAATAAAAATTCAGAACTATAACAGTGTACACACCATGAAACTGTGCATCATTAATTAATGCTAATTTGAAGAATGATTGTCCCTTTGCCCATTCATCAAACACCACAAAACACCAAAATGTGTGTTTTGAAAACTTGCTTGTGTCTTTACAACATTACTGAAGCGCTTCATAAACAACAGGCAGGGTTAGCCTTGTGGTACGTCTATAAGATACTGTTATGAAGTTCTCATGAAGAACGAAGAGTTTCTGTAAGGAAAGGAACTCATTATTTCTAAGTGAGGAAGCCTGAATTTAAGGACAACTTCTGTTCTTACCAAGTTGTTAGAAAAAATACCCATACGCAATGGAAATCTGAACAAGTTCCTTACATAGGTCAGGAGAACCTGAAAGCTATTCTCCTCTGTTCCATCTAACAATCCCTAAACATACAGTTACAGCACCTGGGACACAGCCAGGTCATTAAGAAGAGTCCTCAGGATTGCAGAGATGAACAGTTATTATATCTGAGGTTCATTTTGCAGGGCCAAATCTCATAGTTAAAAGCTTAGACCATGCCTGTAAAACAGAATTCTGCTGATGGGGTATAGCAATACTGAATGTAAAAAGCGGTCATTTAAACACCAGACTCTCCAGAAGAGCAACTGCTGTAACAGCAATCATATTGACAAAATGAAGTTTTGCCAGCACAAACCTCCTTATGCTTAGGGCATATTGGAATTACTTACCCCAGCAAAAGATGCTTACTTTGCTAGGTAAGCAGCATTTAAACTGAGAACATATTGGCAGTAAAACACAATCAAATACCAAGAATAGCTGAGCAACCCTAGGTTAGGGAAGACCTAGAAAAAAGCTTTTATGGTAAAGAGCAAATTATGAAACAACAGGTTTCAAAAACTGTTAGCAGTTACAAAGTCAGCTTTGCTTTCTGCTGTGACAGGCAAAGAGTAAACTAGAGCCAAAATGGCTATTCTTAAAGGTCACCTGCAAACCTTTATGATTGAAACAAGAAATAGCTGGAGCCTTGAAAGAAAATTATACACATAACTTAGCTCAAAGCATAAAGTCATATCAAGCAATGTATTAAGACAAAGCCTAAATCCAATTTATCCTAACTTCACATATGTATACACAAGAGACAGAGAGTGACATTATCACATTCTTCATTGCTATCTTACAGAATTTTACAAAGGAACTGCTTCAAGCCAGGTGAAAGAGGGGTTTAGCTAAGGAATTTGCTTCTTAGAATGGTCATATTCTAATCAAATGCTACTGGTTCTTTTTTGATATTAAATGATAGTAAATTAGGTCCTACCCTGTTTGGAAATCATACAGGGTCTTCACCATACATAGAAGCAAATCCTAATATTAAATATCAAGTACTTGCACTTTCTTCTCATTTAAATCTACATCCAAATGAACAACACTGGCTCAAAATAACTGGCCGTCTGACTTGGTAAGACTCACCATCAATACCACCTGCATTTTTAACACACTAACAATTTTCAGAATGGGATGATACCTTTCAAGAAGCATGCAAGATCTGTTTTACTAAGATATCCCAGTGGTGTTCAAGGCCAGGTTGGATAGAGCCTTAGGTGACATGGTTTAGTGTGAGGTGTCCCTACCCATGGCAGGGGGTTGGAACTGGATGATCTTAAGGTACTTTCCAACCCAAACCGTTCTGGTATTCTATGATTCTATGAAATTACCTTCCTACAAAACACAAACCTCCTGCAGGATCCTGAACACAGACCAAAGGCTTTATGTTACAGGTGGGATCCCTGAACAAGCCCAGGCACCTGCTTTGAAGTAAGAGCCGTACAACCGGACTTCTGGTTTAGAGTAAGCTTTCTATCCTAGCACCGCATGCAACGGAAGCATGTTATATTAGGGTGTAAATTTACACTGCCTTGCATTTGTGTCTCACAGGAATAATTCTGGTACACACTAACAAAGGCAGTCTTGAGGAGACAGCATAAGACTAGCTCCTTTCATATTGAGTATCAAGAATATCTGTACTGGCTCCCTAGACAGAATTTGTCTGATGAAAACGTGATGAGGTATTTCAGTTTTATGTGTTCAAGGTGGGTGCATACAAAGTCTGGGGCAGTTGTAAGGAGGGAGAGAAATAGAGTGAAATGAATAAAACTTTATTTAAAAAGTCCCTTTTATGTTGAAAGTCCTTATTTCAGTTCTTTAATTAAAATTGTCTAACAAGTAATATTCTTATTTAGCCTGTTTTAAAATGTTTTAGTAAATTCTCTGCTTAAATACAAAACTATACATTCTACACATCCAGATTGCTGGCTTCCTCCTTTACAGGCAGGATTTACTCGCAGGTAGGCTGGAGCTACAGTGGCAATTGGGCCCTAAATACATGAAACTACTTATTTGTGTAAACAAATTCTGTAAAACCGCAGAGCAGGGAATTTTCCAACACACTGAGATTTGTGCTCTCAGGTCAATTCATTTTCAAAAATCATTATTTTATAGTATTGTCATAAGCTTTTATAAAAAAGCCACAAAAAAAAGCAACGTTTTCAAGGCCTTTTTTATTATTTTTTTAAAGCATTTGTGTACTTATAACTTTAAAGCCAAGATTTCAGCCCCAAGTTCCTTAAACGTAAAGTCATAACTTGCTAAATAATTTTAACACATTTGATATGTGAAAACGGTTAAGACAACTCTGAAAAAAGCTTTTAATCATATACTCTTAGTGATATGATTCAGTTCTAGGTAGTCCTGTGACTCGATGATCCTTAGAGGTCCCTTCCAACATGAGATATTCTACGATATGAAAAACACAATAGGATGTCAAGCAACTGTTTCTTGCTCCAGCCTTCTATAGCTAAGCACTCTCATGCCTGAAAGTTTCTACACTAAACTATTTGCGCAAATAAGTATTGGTGTTAGCCTTTTCCATCAACCAAGATTTCTGGTTATTATTCTTAGCCCTCTGAAATTATAAACAGAGTTTGTTAAATGAAAGAACGAGGCTACTTAATTCACCAGCAAAATCAACATTCTACCAATAACCTTGGAATATTTCCAAGAGAGCAAAGCATTCACTTCACACCTCAGATTTCCAGCACTCTGTTACTCACATAATGTTAATGGAAGCTTCTGAATCCATATGGTTTTTCTAAAGGTGATCTGTAAGGCACAAACCTTAACAGGCCCATCTGCTATATTACTGACGTATGTTTTCAGTGCGCTAAATAAGGAAGGTCAAGTAGGCCTTACGCCTTCAAATTAACTCATTTGAGACTTCTCCCTTTTGATATTTCCTGCAGATCATGACATAGCAAGAAGGAAGCAAGATAAAGGACATTACACGGGCTTAGGCCTATTCTAAAATAGAGTCTGCAGCATTGTAAATTCTTCTACATATCATCTCCTCCCTTCCAGTCTTACTGAATTTAAAATGAAAACCCCTTTGAACTGATAAGAGGGATGGCTGACTAGAGACAAATGGACCAAGATTGTTAAGAGAACACTGGAGAATAGTAGCATCTCTGAGTTGGATCTGCACAAGAATCTCATGATCCTAGAAATTCCTGTCATAAAAAAAAGAAAAACATTTATCTTCATATATGTGGAGAATATGCACCTAAAATTGGACTAGCAACATTCAGGGATCTGGCTGACCTAGCAAACATGAAGGCTCAAAATGTCCCTATCTTCTGCATTCAGTCATCAATATACATTTAGGAGACTCAGACTCATGCATCACTCACTTCCTTTCCAAAAAGGTAGGTCTGGGTGTTTGTAGTGCTAAATTTCAATAGTTACCAAATATCTTTCCTAGAAGTATAAGAGATTCTAAACCTCTTCTTCAATTCCAGACCCTTTTCCAGGAGAATTTAGTTAGTCAGGGGAGGTTTAGACTGGAGATGAGGAACAATTCCTTCCCCAAAGAGTGGTCAGGCATTGGAACAGGCTGCCTAGGGCAAGGGTGGAGTCACTGTCCCTGGTGGTACTTAGAAGACCTGTAGACATAGTGACATGGTTTAGTGGACAACTTGGCAACCAGGGCTACTGTTGCTGTTACTGGTGTAACAGTTGGACTTGATCTTAAGGGTCTCTTGCAACCCAAACGATTGTCAGATGCCATATGGTCACCTGCCCCAAACTGTGCTTATAGACAAAATTAACAAAGACAAATCACCAAGACCAGACAGCACTCACCCAAGAGTTCAAAACGAACTAGAGAAGAGTATAGCTATTAACTATAGTATGTACCTTGTTCAAAACTCTCTTCTTTCATAGGAAATTTAAAAGACAGGAAATGTGATGTTACCAGATACTAACTTTAAAGAAAAGTTGGATGGTGGGGGTGAAAATCTGGACACTGCATACATGCTAAACTGAACAAATGAGTCAAAGCTATTCTGAAGAACAGAACTGGTGTGCACACACAGAACAAAACCCAAAACATTTATTTTAAAGGGATGAAATGTCAAATCCTCAAATCCATAAGAGATTTTTGCAGACAGTCAGCATGCAGAAAAAGGAGAGCTGGTTGATACCATATTCTTGAGCTTTCCAAAAGTATTTTATACAGACCCCATCTAAAAGCTTTTAAAAAATAGGCAGGACTGTTCAGATTGCAAAAGGTACAGCTAAAGGAGCCAATACACCCGAAATTAAGTAGTGTGCACTTGTTTTACAACATAAGAGCTTGATGGCATCAAAGCTGGCATCTGGCAAGAGCCAGATTAGACAAAGAAATCCAAAGAAAACCTCTAAAGATATTAATCTTCATACACAGGTGACTATGCTATGGTATAACTATTAGTGCTGAAAGCTATGTGTAAAATATCTTTTTGAACCCACTTAAATGAATATTACTCATCAATAGCTAGGAAACACCACATAAGCTTATATGGCTTCAAAAAAACAAGTCACAGGAGGCTGAGAAAAAAGTACTGCCACTCACTTGCCTTCTTCCTGTAGTCTTGCTACAGTCTCCGGGCATCTACTGTGGAACACAAGACAGTGGACTGGATGTTGGGTTAGATCTGCTTCACAGTGAACAGAGAACTTGTGGCAAAACTGAACTCACTCGAGTTTGCAACTCCAATTATAGCACCCTATCCAGCTGACCCTTCCTCATCATCTGCTTGGGTTTTATTTGCTATTTATATTCTTAATGACAAAAATTCACTACTGAAAATAGAAATAACCACAAATGAATGGTATCATCTTCTGTTTAATGCTTTATATTACAGGAGTAAATATGTGACCTTTAAAATATGACGTTTTCAATAACTGACTTAACAGTAACATCAAATAGTAACCTCACATTTTTAAAAATTAGATACTCAGCAATCCATGAGCAACATGAAAGAGGGAACAGAATTACAGGTTTAAGGTTAATAGCTGATTTCTTTAATAAAGGGAACTTTAACAAATCTAAGGCTAAGGAGTTGTGTTTTACATTAAAAATGATGATTAGTATTACAGGCTGTGCATGACTAGACTATGAGAACTCTCTTACAATAATGAACCCTGGCCACTGCCTTTGATAAGAATTACAATGATGTGCAACTTGACAACAGTGTTATTAGCTGACACCCAACATTTCAAGAGTCTGCTACTGGGCAAGACTTCCTGCCCAATGTTATTCAATGAAGCAGCATATATGTAAATATTACACCAAATAAGAGGAATAGCAAAGATCATATGAATTATTTGGTGGGTTACATTTAGGATTTAACTTCTCTAAACAAGAAAACCAGGATTTTTTAATTCTGTTTTCATAGATGTGAAACTAGTGTAATCAGAATCAGATTCAAAATCTACATAAATATTCTCCAGAGTTATAAAACTCTATCATCCCCTAACAATCTCTATTTACACTGTGATTTTCTCACTACACTATACATGGCTAACATGTAATTCTACTGTTCAGCTCATCTTACCTGTTACCAGAAGTACTCCATAGCATTTTATTCATATTCATTACAAAAAACAAGAAAACACATAAAACCAGGAAGTAATTTAGAAGAAATAGGTCTAATTTTTAAAGTGAGCACTTCAACATAAAACTAAGAAATTAAAACTAATAGGAAGAACAAAGTGTATTTAAAGTAATTAATATAAGCCCACGTTCATGAATTCAGCAGGGAAAAAAAAGCACTGAAGTGCTAGCCCTTTAATATGATGGTAAAGAAACTACAGCAGGTTCAAAGATGATCCATGCAAAATGCTAACCAGTGGTATGAACTGAATCACAACTCCACCAACACAAACCAATTAAAAACACCACACTGAACTCCAAACAGGTTTGGGGTTGGTTGTTTTACTGATTGGTTTTTGACATTAAGGGCATGGATATTAGATAGACTATTTCAGAGAATATTGAAAACGCTAATGTAGAACATCATGATGTATGAAAAGCCAATCAATTCATTACTAACAACTTTAAAATATGCCTTTAATGATCTTGAATAGATAATTCATGGATGCAAATGGTGCCGTAAATTAAGTCTGAAAATTGGACCATACTTGGGTGATTTTCAAAGACATTGTAATAGAGTTATTTTAATTAGTCAAGACAATCTGCGCAGTGTACAAGGTTAATCCATCCATCATCTTCACATGTTTCTGTGGCATTAGAAACAGCAGATTGTTTTGTTGCTCTTCAGCACCTTCCTGTTCTGTTTTCTGCCACCTTTTCCCCTTTCCTAGGGCAGTGCCTAATGTCTGTCTAGGAAATGCACAGTAAGGACAGGAGGCGGGAAGGTTCCTTAATTTGCTCCCCTGTCCTTCAAGCCACCATAAATCTAAAAAGGGTCACACTATTCATTTCTAAATAATTTTTTTTATCTCACTCAGGAAATGACTTTAATAACACAATGCTGGAATATGTCCCATTCTCATGATGATTTGAGGCAGTATCTGACACTCCCCTCACCTCCACTCTATTTTCTTTACTTCCTCCCTTTCATGTAACCAAAAATGTCTGGTTTAGCAATCCATAAAAAACGGACTCCACAGTTTTGAGTGCTTAGCTTTCAGATATATTAATGCCATCAAATGTTTTAAGTTTCTGACTAAAGGCAAGTCAAGCAGCTGCATTAAACAGCACAGAGCTACATTTCATAACCTTATAAGGTTATCTATAAGACCAAGAGCCAAGGTAAGAATCATGATCCAGTATAAGTTTCCTACAGCAGCAGAGCATAAAATACCTTACAACAATCAAAACATTTCAGAAGAGCTAATCAATTTACCATGTTAATGGAAACTGAGAAATTCACATCAACTCCTCCTTACTACCAGAAAAATCCAGCAATGTGATCACTACAGACCACAAAAAAACCAGTGTAGAAAACTCAAAGCAAAACCAAATCTTTACAAACAGGTTATGTCAAAATATTTGTTGCACATTAGCAGTATTTTATCATAAGCTTGTAGGACATTAAAAATATCATAATATTTGAGTATCTGTGCCTCTGCTATATAGTAAAAAGCTACCTGACACAGAAAACAGAAGTGTCAGGAGAGAAAAAGGTAAAAAGAAGATTAAATGTTTTCCCACTGATATCACAAGTTAGCTGACTGGCAGTATCAGCTACAACGAAATGAAACAAAGATAGGAGTGCATCTGTGTCCTTTCCAGTGCTAAATTAAGAACTGCTCAAATGCTGATGCCTCTATTGCGAAATGCTGAGGGGATGGGATGAAGGTAAGTGTGAGATACAAGAAAAATGGTGGGATTAAAGAAATGAGAAAGCAAGAAAGAGGAGAATGCCTTAGGTTAACAAGTCTGAGAACAAGCTATCTTATGAAGCAAACTAAACAAAACACAGGAGCTCTCCTCCTCCCCAAAATTCCACCTTAATTATTTTAATAATAGCTATTTTTGAAAGATTTGGAAACAATAAGGTAAATACTAATTTAACATTTGGGTATTTTACACCCTTTTTGCTACCACTATTTTTATTTGATTAAAGTAAGTCACAGGAGAAAACATCCATCCAGACATCATGGATGAAATGCAAGCTTGACAGAGCTACAGAGACTCAGTGACAAAGGTCAGAAGATAATGTCCTATAACAAATACTCTGCAAGGATTATCTAAATGTCCTAAGCTCTAGTCAAAGAAGCATGACAGCAAGATCTAAGGTACTGTTCCTTAAAAGGGGCCAATAAGAAAGATGGGAAAAGACTTGTTAGCAGGGCTTATTGTGACACAATGAGGGGTGATAGTTATAAAAACAGAGATTCAGGCTGGATGCGAGGAAGAAGTTCTGTACAATGAGGGTGGTAAAACACTGTCCAGAGAGGTGGTGGATGAACCATCCCTGGAGACATTCAAGGCCAGGTTGGATGTGGTTCTGGGCAACCTGATGTGGTTGAAGATGTCCCTGCTCATTGCAGGGGGCTGGACTGGATGAGCTTTGAAGGTCCCCTTCCAACCCAAACCATTCTATGAGTCTATGATGGTTAATACCTAATGAGAAATAAACTAACTGAAACAAAAAGAAGCTAGAAAAACAGAGAATGTGTAGCTGTATCACCTCACAGAAGCAGGTCTGTGTTCAGTCAGGGCCACCAAGAGTTTCAGAGCATACATAGGTACTGGGTCTGGAGCCATCAGAATGTGCTCATACCTGAAAGGGAAAGCGGAAAAGAGGTAGCGACAATGAATAAAAGTCAAGAGATGCGTGTTAAAAAGTTGATATTAAAAATAAATCATTTCCCATTTCTAAACTTTATAACCAACACAGTGGAATTACAATGCTGCTTGGAACCGTACAAAGCAATAAAGGTACGGTACTTGTAAACCAGCATCAGATTCTCCTTAAAAGTAGATTAACAAAAGCGAGAGATCTACAGTTATAAAACATATTAATTATAATCATATATTATTACAACTTACTATTAATACATTTTACTATAATATTGATGCTAGTATAATTATATCTATATCTAAAACACAAGTTATCAATAAAAATTATATTGAAACATTTATAAAACATGCGTTTTGTCCATATGTACATGATTAATCTAAATCACATATTTTTCATGTATTTAAAAAAATGTAATCATAAAGAGATAAGCAGAAACCTTGCCTCTAAATATTAGACAGAAGATTTACTGGGTGCTTAGGAAGACCATCAACTAACTTCTATATGATTAATCTTTATATTTTGTTTACATAGTGTTTTTTCTCAAAAGGAAATATTTTACTCGTACATCATTTGCACTGAGCTTTGTTTTGTTTCCAATTTCAAAAAACACTGCTTCAACTACAGCATACTTCCATTCTTCAAGTAGTATGGAACAGAAAATACTTCAAAACAATGTTTATAGGGAGCAATGGCAGTGATGATCAGACTACAAGTAAAACATCAATGAAACATTTCCAAACATCACCTCCTGGAAATCTTGGTAAGGGAAAACAGGCTGACTCAAAATAGACCTTGCTGTGGCTGCTAACATTCCAGTAATGCCCACCCAGCACACAGGGCTAGTTTTATTGTGTTTGATTCAGATTGTGTTGGATGGCAACAGGATACAATGATGGAAGTGAGAAAGACGTAAGCAAGACAAACTCGGCCATGCCAAAACATGGTCTTTGATTAAAACAGTGCTACTCAAAATACGTGGAAGTAATAGAACTGGGAGCATGATTCTCTTCATTTGTAAAAGGAAAACCATAAAGAATTAAGCGAGTATTAGTGAAGGATGGTTTGTGCGACATGTGGTAGGTTATCATGTTTTGTGCTTCTGTTACACTTTTCCTTTTTTGTGTTCTAATGGGGGAAAGGATGGAATAAAGGGAATAAAGAATTTTCTTCCCATCTTGTGAACCCCTAGTGCTGCTAGATTCCTTCATACCACCTGGGTGTACCTGGCATGTACCCTGCTGTGAGTGAACTCTTCACTGCAACGAAGATCCCCACTCCTCCAACACCAAACCTCAGCACTCTGATTTACATGGTAAGGGAACCTAGAAGGAGGCGTGATGCTTTCTGGCCACATATGTGATCTAGACCAGTCTAAGATAAGGAGGGTGATTAAGCCCTTGGCAGCTCCTTCACAGAGGCTGACATTCTACACAAGCACACAGCCTATGTGTAATGTGTCATGGCAACTACACATTAGTTTGAATATACTGTCACAGACTTGCAAAGCACATTGGAGAAAAGACACAATTAACAAATTAGAAGTGTTTGTTTTACGTCTTCAGTGATTAAATCTCTTTTACAAATAACAGATTTCAATTTCTGAAAGAAAACTATTTCTCACTGGCAATTAAAAAGTCTCTTTCTTAATAAAAGAAGAAAATACTGCAGTGCATTAGTAGGCCCTGATCCTGGAAGTCCTACATGAGAGCAGTACATATTTCTACCAAACATAATGAAGCCATTGGCCTTTTCTTTTTTTCCATAATCTATGACTAAGTCTTTTGAGGCAAGCAAAGATGCTATCAGGTGATTGAACACCAAAAGTCATCTGCTCATATATAAAATATGGATTTAGGTCTCCAAAATGGTAGTTCCCAATAGTAATAATAAATGAATCAGCCATTCTAGCTCAAAAATGTGATACTTGCTTGTTTACAAACAATGTGAAACTATGCTTGCTTTTATAAACACATCAATACCTTCCCTAAACAGGGTCCACTTCAAACAATTTTAACCCTTCTATGCACTACATTTTAAAGAGACCTCTCATTGTGCAGACTTAGCATCCTAATTCCTTAAGGTTTAATAAGAACCAGTCCCACTTTATTTCCTTTCACTTGAAGCTATTTTCTCCTCTCCCCAAAAGATAATACCAGTAATATTTATACCCAAATACTCAAAGCATATTTTTAAGGGAAAGTGCACTGATTCATCAAACCAAATACCACCTGTGCAAACACAGATTACTAAAGTCAATGTCTTAGCAATTAATATCAACACATTGCCTGAATAAAGGCCATTAGGAGCTATGAATACATGAATCTCTTCTGAAGGGAAAATATTCTGTGCTTGAGATACCTCGTTAAATTGATGAGTTCCTTCAATGATTTCCCTGCCACTTCAAAACACAAACCAATTCAGCAACAGCAGTTTCAGAGAGCATCATGTAAGGGTTCTATAAATTCTCAGTGCTATACTGCAGGGAGTTATTTTGTCCATCTTCTCTATAAGCAACCTTGACAAGAACTACAGACCTGGGGATATGGTTTTTCTTAAACTCTTAAAAGAGATTGAACGTTTTATCTACAAATTACATCAAGTATCCTGGCCTGCCTACTTGCAAAACTGGCTTGGCAGTCTAGTATGGACAAGCTACACAATCTTTCAAAAAAATATAACTTTATTTATACAATCCTTTCCTTTTGCAGTTTCTGACTCAAATGTCTACTTATATATAATTTGGGATATTACAAATTAAAAAGAGCTGATGGTTCAATGTCTGATAAAAAATCTGGACATATAAGAAAGCATTTGCCCTCTACTCTTTATAGGTGAAAGTTTCATTTTAGTTATGAAATGCTCAGAAAACTGAAATTTAATAACATTACATGATAACAACACCTCTATTTGATCAAAATTCTATGAAGAAATTAACTTTCTGATTTACAAATGCACAAATGTTTAATGGAAGCACCATTTTATTGATGATGCTAAAGATGAGGAAGAAAAAAAAGGTAACCAGTGTATTCCTGCATTTATCTCAAAATGAAGACTGTATTTCATACACAGTGACCAAAATTCTATTTCCTAGCTAAGTTTTACATTTGAACAAATTAACTTGTGGAAGATATTTATAGGAATGAATTACAGAGACAAATGATAATCATTCTAACCTTTGTTAGAACATTACACGTTAAACCCAGATGTCCCTCTCTTCCATACTCAACAGCTTTCAATAATAGAATCAAAAGGGGTTGAAACGCCTACTTCTCCACACAGACTGCCCATGAACAAGTAGCCATTGCCTCTCACCTTTTTACTGTCCCCCAGCCAAGCCACACTCTGTCCCATCCTTTGACCAGCAACAGAAAGAGTAAACAACATCAGCAAACACCTCTACAACCTCCAAACACAAGCTAGTTGCCTCTTCACTTTCTATCTCAGAGTTTTCAAGTAATTCTTACTGCATGAAATAGAGCTTTACATTTTAAGTAGGTTACATTGAATCTATGAACTTCCTTCTCTTCACATTTAGGCCAAATCTCTTTGCATTCTTCTTTTGAGAACAATAGAGAGTGCATGTGGATTCATTCCTACCTCCCATCTATATTTTCCTGCCCATACCTAGAACATTGATGAACAAAACTTACCTTTCTGGTCTTTTTATAGACCAAAGCATTTGCTTAGTCTTTCCTTAGTTTCTTTTTAAGTCTTCTTCAAACTGAATTTTGATGTTTTCAAATCAAAACTGAATTTTAAGGGTTTTTTCTTCCCCCAGAAAACCCTCCTCTGGCTTTTTGTTCCCTCGGTGCCCTCTGGCATTAATTACCCACTCTCCACAGGTGAACGTATTTAGTAGGGGCTAGCTCAACCCACAAGTTCAAGTAATGTATTAATCATGCAGGCACTACTTAACTCTTTCTGAACCACTAGAAGATTTACATCCCCTTTTACTCTCCTCCTAAGCTAGAGTAAAAATTGTTTATACCGAGTTCCAATATATTCCAAATATCATTAACTTCAATATTTTCTTGAGATAATCTCAACTGGTTTTCCAAATACAAGTATTACCATCTCTATTGATGAGATAAGGAAACTGACTCAGAAAATATTTAAAATCTAGAATAAAGATTCTGATCTGCTTCAAGAGCCTTTTTCATACATCTGTAATGCTGTGCATGCACAGATAGCAGAGGTGAAGTCCCTAAAAAGGATCATATTTAGTTTCAGACCGAAAAGCCATCCCACTCAGTTGAGCTAATTATACTGGAAACAGGAGTATATTGCCTGTTCTCTTTCTAATTTGTAATCAGCATGACCCCCACACCCTCCAGTTCAATGAGAAACACTTTACAAGATAGGCATGACTACAAATAGCAAGTTTTGGAGCAAGGACAGAATTTGGTCTTGCTTGACTCCAGGTCTCTACCCTTATCAGAAGAAAATTATCTGACAGCTTTTAATAATGCATATACTCTAATTTTTAAAATAATATTCCCACTTTCCATTTTAATTCATATTGATAAACTCTGTTTCCCAGAGGGAAAAAAAGATAATGTGAAGAAAGATGTGAAAATATATAAGATCTCTAATATTTCCTTCCCATTTTCTCTCACACAGCAAAGATCACACATCCTGCATGGGCAGAACTTTGGTCCTCAAACTTCAAGAATATTAGACAATAGCAAGAGACAGTGCCATTTTTGGGGAAGGCACTGTGTTTCTCATCAACAGCCAGCATCTATCCATCTACCCTTCAGTCACCTAATGTAGGGGTGGGGAACAACTTTGTCACTCAGAGCTGGTAACTATTTAGAATTATTAACTTTTGTGGAGCACACATGAAAACACACATTGTGTAGCATTATTACAATAATGTGAAAGATAAATCACAGAATGATTTGGGTTGGAAATGACTTTAAAAACATCTAGTTCCAACTGCCCAAATGATGACTCATCATTCCTGTACTGATCTTGTGTTCATGCTTTCCTTCCCTCTACTCACAGATATTAGTAGCTCACAGTATGTATGTGTATAACACAGAAAGCTTGTCTTTATGCTCACCTGCAGTGAGTTTGAAATGACAGGACTCATTTGATGACAAACCACATAAATGAAGTTCAAGGCCACACCCGGCCCACAGGCTGTAGTTTTCATCTACTCTTCTGAAGGGTTTTTCTTTTGCTTAGTACAGCAGTAAAGGACAGCAATCCAGAGGCAATAACCCATGGGTGGATCATGGAGGACTAATCCATCCTATTTATTATCCTTTATCAAAAGTTACATGCCATTCCCTATGATTTCAGATCATTTTCCATGAGGACACAATATCCCAAATAGACAAAATAATGTTGCTGTTACAATGTTGTCACTTTATTAGCAAAACAAAGAGAAGTATTTAAATCACAGCCCAAAGCCAGACAAAACTTGTTTCACTCCAAGAGCAGCCAGAGGCACAGTATCAGAAGTGTTGCACAAAGTTGTGTTTGTGTTGTATATACAAAGTACTAAATAAAACTAAGAGAGAAACATCAGAGAATTCTGGCAGCAATTAATTGCTATTCCTGTTTTTATTTTGTTATTTAAACATAAAAAAGGTAGTTAAATATGCTGTCAAAATGGATTGAGTATCAAGTTATTCCCCATTACAGAAGCAATATTGTACTTACTGAGGCAGCAATGAATCTCTAATGAGAGACAGAAGCTTGCTGTTTGAGTCGAGGCTCTCCCCTTTCTCCTCAGCCACGACCTCATGGCTTAAAAGCAGTGATGTGGTTTCTGCGAGCAACCGCAAGCTGAAGAGTCTCCATTCCACTTGAAAATAAAGGTGCCAAGAATGTGACCACACTGAAGTCTAATGAAAACAAAATGTGGAATTTATGGAAACTGTAGCTGATGCACCTATCTACTTACCATTCTGACTGTGGACCAGAGAAACTAGTGGTGGAAGGATACAGTCTTCAACCTAAAACAGAATTAGACAGAGCTGGCTTAGATTATTCATGGGAAAAAAACAGAACAGAGATACATTATATTATCTACGTTTATTCCACTGCTACAGCCCTTAATCAAAGAGATAAATAACCACGGAGATGCATCTATAATTACACTTACAAAGCCATGAAGTTCACTTTTCTCTGGTAAACTGACATGAAGTTACAGATAGTATTGTATTTTTATCTAGAAAACAACAATTACTTTGGTATAATTCATTGAGATTGAATTTTAATTTAAAATACAGAACTTGGTGCAGATATAAGATATCGAGAAAAAAAGTACTATAATATCTATTAATCCTAATGCTTTAATCCACGAACTAACCATTGAATAGAGTTCATAAGACATGTCCTAAAACAAACCTGCGCAGAACTAAAATACATCAGGAAAGATGTACTGCCTCTAATGAAATATCCTTAAGAGATACTTCATAAAATTTTAACTTCTTCCTCTCTGATAATACACAGTCTTCCATTAAAATGTAAATGTACAGACTTAAAACTAAAATATGAAAAGGAAAAAACAACCAAAAAACAGTCTACTATTTATCGTCCATGAGTGTATTGCTACCCTAACCCAATCCTCTGTCAGAGAACCAGTCAGCTTAGTTCCATCTAAAATCAACTTATGGCAAACCTTGCTATAAGTCATTTTTATATATCTAATATTATAAAAACAATGTATTATTAGTATTCTTTATAAGAGAATTCATTGCGAAGTCTTAAGTCATTGGTAAAATATAATTTATTTAGACAGGACATCCTTTGGTTTTGGGGAGAGGATGGGCGAACAGCCCTAAAACTTTTAAGTAAGCATCACGGATACACTGCTTGCTCTTGGATTTACTTACACAAATAAAATTACTGTAGAGGTTCTCACTACACCATGGACAGGATTTGGTGCAACAAGACTGTGTCATAATCCTCCATGTATTTTCTTTCAGTGATTAATGCTAGAAGGTGGAATTTCTAGATTTCTGCTGCTATTACAAAACATCTACAGAAGCCAAAAGTATGTATGAAAAGGGGTCACTGAATGAAGTTAGCAATTACTTCGTTGCTTGCTGGTGGTCTCTGTTAAAATCAACCTCTGACATTAATGGATTCATTTAGTCTTTTTTCTCTTCTGAAAAACCTACCAAAAGTTGTCTTTGTTACATACTTTCAATAAAAAAGGCAGAAGACTGCTTGAGGTATAGAAGTAAAACTACTCCTGTAAATACAAATAGCCTTTATACCTACATAGATAGTACTATATATCTTGTTCCTGACAACTGGAAATTTGTAGAAAAAGAGTAGGAAAAACAGACCAAGCATAAAGCACAAATCTAGTTTCTAGTAAAGTAATTCTTGTGTTAAGAAGTTTCCTAATCTGATGCTGAATCTGTATTTTTGCATTTAAAAGTGACTTCCAGCCTTTTCTCCTATATATTTGTCCAATCCTATCTTAAATGTACTAGTACTTTGAGCATGTGCAATATCTACAGCACTGAATTCTACAATTCAATTATGCTGTATGAAAAGGCACTTCCTTGTTTAGTTTAAAGCAGCTAACTTGATATCCACTTAATCTTGTTTTACATAAACCACAAATAATTATTGCCAATTAGTCTTTCCCATGCCATTCATAATTCTATACTCTCAAGTCTCTAGTTTCCAAGCTGAAGATTTTATCCTTCAGTCCCTCCTCACATCACTGAGCTGTACTTTTTCATGTAAAGCTTCATTCCTTTCAAATGACAACAACTGCATTCAGTATTCAAGGCTGGAGGGCACCATGGACTTACCAGTGTGTAGTGATGTTCTCTGCTTTTCTGCCTGATCTTTTACCAGTCATTTCTAATAACCTCATCTTTCTGATTACTGCTGAGTATAAAGCTATCATTTTCATAGAAAAATTATGCTCACAGATCCCCAGAACAGTTAAAATAGTTTACAGCTTGACACTACATATGCACAGTTGGAATGATTTTCCCCATGTGTGTCA
>JBCJKH010048602.1:0-12931 GCA_039877255.1 Loriculus beryllinus
GACATATGTATGGATATTTTCACTGAAAGAAAATACACAGTGTTATGTTTCCTCATTTCAGTCATAGATGTCGATCGTGCCGTTATAGATGATTAGATCGCTATATGTACTGCTCTGAAATTATTCTTAATAACACCATTGCTCTCAACCTGCTTCCTAAACTCCAGAAGGGAAACTGGTATTGTGGCTAATTATTTTCAGCAGTTCTGAATTCAACAAAAATGCACACACTGGAATAACACGTTTCTGTTCACAAAACCACATATCCACTGCTATAGAACAATAGCGATTTAAAAAAAATATAATCCCTCCTATTTTATCCATATATCATAAATAATAGGTATATCTGTGATAGATGGTGCATGGAATAATGTCTTGCTTTTCCTGGCAATTGCTTTACTCATCTTTAGAGTACAGCTCTTGCTAACAGCAAAGAAAGGGACACCTATTTCCTCCCCATGGCCATTTAAACGCAATAACCTCACACCATTTGTCATTTTCATTGCAGTGTGGTTAGTAAAGGAACAGATACTGAAGGCTTATTTCTGACTTGGCATTTGATCATGAAACTCCAAGACTGCAGATGCAATGTTTAAAGCATCCCACAGAATATGCCTCGTGTGCTCTCTCTGCAAAAAGACCTGTTCTGCAATATCCAGAGGGCTACACCTGGGGATGAATGAGTCACTTGAAGTCAGATTTAATAGTCTTGTTCATTGTTTGAGTCTTGGAATTCTTCAATTTAGATTCTACTTAGTTTGTTGCAGGTGTCCCTGAGGGTAAGGACCAAAACCAACTTCTGGAACAGGACACAGCACTGCTCTTTCCTGAGCATCATACACACACACTGGCCCCTCGTTATCTGCTCAGAGAAATGGATATAGGTAAAGCATAACCTGCTCTCCTCTATTCGTTCTGCTCTGTGCTAAGCCGAGAGGAGGATGCCAGGGTGAGGCAAAGTTCTTC
Organism: Loriculus beryllinus; assembly: GCA_039877255.1. Taxonomy (NCBI): domain Eukaryota; kingdom Metazoa; phylum Chordata; class Aves; order Psittaciformes; family Psittacidae; genus Loriculus; species Loriculus beryllinus. The sequence continues at coordinate 967 of JBCJKH010048602.1, forward strand.
ATTTGTTCCTATGAAAAGGAAAACTAAAAAACTAAGAGGTGCACCCTAAAAAACAAAACAAAACCACCCCCCTCAAAAAACATCAAACAACACAATAAATTATTTTATCTGAATGCGACATCTTTCTTTTAATCAAGTGGAGCTCATTTAATAGATGGGTTCAAAAAATGTGCCTCTTTGACCTGAATTTGGCCTTTCTGACAATGTGCTCACATTTAGATGATTTGTCTCAAGCTGGTTTTGGAGCTCTGTCGGTAATCAAAGATATTTCCTCTCCTGAGACAAATTTCCCTGAAGGGCAGTTTGTCCACCTAATTTTTCTACACCGTATGTAGCTAATGAGATGACAGCTTTTCAGAAAGACAGATTAGATGAATCCCATCTTTGGGGCCTTGACCCTCTGCAAATGAAGCAGCAATGGACAAATCAATGTTTAAATAATTTATGCTTCAAGTCTTAATAATTCTTGAAGGTGAGAAAGAAGAGCTGCATAAACTTTACTTAGAGAGAACATTTCTACTTGAAATGATGAGAATGCAAACCTAATGCATTTCATGTCAGCCACTTGTTCTTGTGGAGTGGCTCATTTCCTGTACTTTCTTAGCAAAACTATTTCAAGCTGCTTTCTTTCCTCAGCATTAAATAATAAGCTTGATAGTGGATATAGTGTTATTTTGCATGAGTAGATGCTTCATTCATTTATAAGGCTTTAAAATCAAGCTTAGCAGCTTGATGTAATATGAATGCATGTCCCTGTTACTTATTTTTAGTCAACAAATGCAAGGTATATAACACAAAGAGAATAATATCTGGCAACAGTCTTGTTGCTGGGAATAGTTGAAGCTGCACAGGGTATCCCCATTATCCTATCAGCCTAATTTTGCTAAGCTCATTTTAATGAAGCGCACAAATGTGACTGCCTATTCAGCCTCTCATCCTGGGAACATATTGTAATTAACTGCCTAAGCAGCTGTACGGCGGTAGGAGAAGGCTTTAAATGATGTGAATCTGTTGATATTACTTGTGCTAAAATGATTTTGGAGATTGGAAAGGAAGATCTGATTGCCTTTTACGGCAGTGTCTAAAACCTAAATGAGTTCTGACACCTGAAGGAAGAAGAAATAACCTGCAGACTTCACATTTCACAGGCTTCACAGGCTGTAAAATGCATTTGGAAGCTTGATCACCATGACCTAACCTTCGCAATTATTTCAGCCCCTCCAGTTATTGCCACATATTTGATCCTCAAATGTTGTTTAGTTGATAGTGTAAATGTTGATATAAACTCAAGGCAAAGGAACAGCTATTCGCTGTATAAGATAACTTCTTTCTTATCGCGAGGAACCAAGGTACCATCAATGACGTTTCCCCTGAGTAAACAGCAATGGTGCACTGCAAAGCTGCAGAACAATAAAAGCACTTGAGGGAACTATTACAACTGTATTAAATGGGAGCAAATGGAGTTAGTCTGGCAGACAGCTACAGTTTGTAAGGCCAGGATGGGTCAAGCCTTGAATAATACATTTAAGGTACTAATAGCAATATTTGAAACACTGTCTTCTGTAGGATGACAAAATGGTTCTGCAAAGCTGATTGCTATCTTTGTTTCCTAAAAGTAGACTGACAGATTAAGGCAAACTATGGCATAGAATCCATCGTGGTGAACTTAAAGCAAACAGTGACAGCAGATCACCATGCAAGACCAAGCAAGAAAATAGATCCTAGAATTTACAGCATGTTTCTGATCTCAGAGTCCTCATCCTCCCTCATTTGCCACCTTTATCGGTCTGCACCAGTGCCCTAACAAAGCCTTCAGGAACAGATGTTAAGTTTTGAAATTGGGTTTCAGTTTTGTTTTATGGGAAAGATTTATGTGGCCAGGCTCAGGCTTCCCTCAGGCTAGGAGGGAATAGGAAGTGTTCCTTCATGTTACTGTTTGGTCTGCTAGAAGCAGGGAGAGTGAGCTGAGGCTCTCAAGGATGTGCTTCCATGTGCTTGATCAAGGGGAGCTCTAAGAAAGAGTATGGGAGAGAGCAATGTGGTTGAACATTTCATCTGTCTTTAAGAACTTCTGCAGATGTAAGCCTACTTCTGTTTGGGGAGCCAATTCAGCAAGAGGCTGTCAACAGAAGATGCAGTTCTGAATGATCATGGAGCAGGAGCAGGCGATGCTGTTGGTTAGTAAGACCTATGAACCCATGAACAATTTATTGTTTTCTTTTGTCTGCAAAACCTAGACATTCTTGCAACTTGCATTTATAGTTAGCCTTCATAATCACTTCTCTTGTTTAGCCGTGGTTTCCCTCCATAACTGCTTGTTTGCAAAAATCACTTGATGCATCTTGTTTAAGAGCATAAGGTCCCCTGTGAAGAAGTTTCTCAGGAGCTAGATGTGTACTGTTCAATACAGAGGCATTTGGGCCTTATTAGTGCTACCATTTGTATTTCAGAGAGCACCACAGAGATTTGCGAAGAGCTGTTCTTTAGCTGGAAGAATGGGTTTCCCCATGAAAAGTTGCTTCAGGGACATGAAAATCGAAAGTGGAAATGGCACAGCACAAAGCACACAAAATGGCATTCTGATGTGATTATAGGGAATATACACAACAGCCACATTAGTACTAAGTACTAAATACCAGCATAAAAATTTGTCTATTCCAGATTCTAACAGATTTAGACACAAAAGTACTAAAGCATTTGTTCCAAGAATATGGATTTTCATATTTGTGCCCTTATGAGCAGTATTAATTCTTCATTTGAAGTACATTTGTCTTCATCATTCAGAGTATCTCTTTCCATTAGCACTGGAAATTCAGTCAGAACCGTGCTGTATCCAGTCCACTGATCATGATCTAAACTACACTCTTGGGTGAGAAATGCAAAAAACATTTATTCTGCTTTAATTAGACCTCTAGCAAATCCTTGGCAAACAGCAATTTCAAGCAGAAGACGAAAGAACTATTTCCTTTAGTCTCTCCCTACCGCAATAGCAGGCTGACAGAGCTTAATAGGAGTCAATAGGAAACATTAACCAAAGTTTGCCCTTGTAGCAGCTAGCAGTTCAGCTGCTGTTTCATATTTCTTCCATGACATCACGCACAGTTCCAGACTTTAACATTTGTCCATGGCCTTCAGGGAGCGCATACTAAGGTAATAAGATGAACTGCTTTTAAAGGATTGTGCTAATACCATCAGGGCTGACACAGCACTGATGTCAGTGGAGGTTAAGGCAGAGTGCTGAACTCCTCACCTCCGTTCTTATCACAAAGAAGATGAAAAATGCACACCCTGATGCTGCAGCATCTCAGGCTGTTTCCAGCTGCCCACAATCAGCACTCAGGATCAGTGGGTGAAGGGTTGCCAGGTCCCAACATCCACAGTGCTTAAGGTTTGAGTTCCATGACAGAGGAGTAGCAATAGGGTCTATTGGGAAAGAAGGCGTGCTGAAATCTCTCTGTAGGAATCCTAGGTTTGACCATCAGCTTAAAAATGCTGTTGTGTTCTGCAGGGGGCACTGGAATGTGTTGCCCAAGGAAGCTGTGAATGCTCCATCCCTGGCAGTGTTCAAGGCCAGGTTTGACAGAGCCTTGGGTGACATGGTTTAGTGTGAGGTGTCCCTGCCCATGGCAGTGGGCTTGGAACCTGATGATCTTAAAGTCCTTTCCAACCCTAACTTTTCTATGATTCTATGATTCTATGAATGTCGAATTCTTCTTCCTCTTCCTCACTGTATTTCTGAAGCCTGCATTGTGCTACCAGTTGTGGTTGGTCCTTATCTCCAAGAACTGTTGATCTGACCAGTCCTCTGAGGGCCCTTTTCTTTGAACACATCAAAAAGGGAGCTCTATCCAGAAGCAGTGGTGGGGTGTTAGTGGTGACTCATGGCACCCATCACCCAACAGCGTCAGTTGTTGAATAAAACAAGAGGAGCAACAACAAGCACATGGGCAGTCTATGCAGAAAACTTATTCTGTAATAAGCATTGAGGACCCTGGAAGATGGGACCTACAGCTAGAATATCTTCTTTCCAAAATCATTTCATCCTGGTGGCATAATTCTGCAGCTCTAAGTGCATGTTCTGTATGTAAGTGTGTGCATCCTGGTCTAAAGGATTTCATGTAGTCTCTTTCTTCAGTGGTGAAGGCAAGTGTATGCATTTGGGGTAAGGAAGTGAATGATAATTCACCACTTTTGATTTTGGATCAAGCAAGTTTTCCCCAGTAGGAGAATTAAGAGACTTCTTTCCTTATAGACATTTCATTTTAAATTCTCTTCTATTTGATTTAAACTCGTTTCACTCCACCAAAGGGGAAATGCTTTTCTGGTCTTTTCTTATTAAATCAAGCTGAGAGATTTCTTCTGTCAATGCTTTGACAGTTTTCTGAAGCATCTACCTTAGCTTTGATCTCTTCTCCCCATTAATTTTTAACACTTGTTAAAGGATTTGTTCTATTTGTGAGTTGTGAGAGAGTGTCTTCATTTATAGACAGCTCAAGTATCTCTTGGTGTAATTTCAAAGTGTAAATTTTTCCCCTTCAAGGACTTAATTCAAGTCCTCAGCTACCAGACTGTACATGACTACTTTGGATCTTATGAAACTCTCTTGGTATGCACCTGGGAAAACTTCTGGCTGTATTAGTTGTGAAGTTTACAGCTGATTTCTCACCAAGAACTTCACACCTCAAAGAGTCCTCTTTCAAGTACAGCAAAAAAATCTTGGTTTTCATTAGAGGAGGAAAAACCCCAGCATTTATGTATCAAGAACTGGAATTGCAAGAAATACCAAAGTTATCCATATTCAAACAGATAAATTAGGAATTTTTATCCAGAAAATAGATGAAAATACAATTTTCCTTTTAGAAAACAGCAACGCTTTCCAGCAACCTCTCAAATACTGTGCTTTTGAAACATTTATTGCGTGTTTCTCCACGGCTTACCTGGTTTTCCACTTTGAGAGTGTACAAGATTGCCTGGGATGCTAGTAGTAAACATGAAAATTAAATGAATCCGCAGTCCAGGCTTGACTGTGTCGTATGGGAGAGATTAGGAATATTAGTATCAGCATTCCTTAGGAGAGTCCTGAGTTTATTTTTTTCTGTTTCTGCACATAAAATAACCAGTTATCTGCCTCCTGTTCCTACTCTTCAGTAAAGATGAGAAATGTGGGGTTTTGTTGCTTTGGGCATTTTTCCTGTTTTTCAGCTGAAAAACTCTAAAAATCTCAGGACAAGATGCAGGCGGTTTTAACCATCTTGGCTGCAATAAAACCAAGACAGGGATAAAGGGGTGGACGGGATGCAATTTCAGGCTGCCCTCTGAAGTGTAGTCTGCTGCATTCTCATACCAAATCAACCTATTTTTGCTGGAGAAAATACTTGTTGACCTGTGTGATGGACAAAACATCTCCTAAGCTTCATCAGCTCAATGAAAGGCCATGATGCTGCTGCAATATCTTTTTGCAAAGCAGTGAGGATAAAATATGCAGGTTAAGAGATGGCCATGCATCACATCCCATGGAAGGAGGATGAGAGCCCCTCTGATAGAGTCTGGACTGATTCTGTGCAGCCAACATCTTCCTGCAGCCCAGTAGCCCCTTTCACAGGGGAATCTGGCATTTATAGGTAACCTTTGACATGAGGTGTATTGCCTGGGCAGTGTGTATGGGTTAAAACAGCAGGAGCAGACTCTACCACCCTGCCACATGCTACCTAATAAATGGCAGATCAGAGATGTGCTTTAAAGATGCTTTTCAGCTGTAAAATTCACATCAAGACTTCACCCGTTCCCCTGCTTTCTTCTGCCCTCCCTTCCATTTTCTTTTCTCTCCCTCTGCTCTACCTCTATCCATGCCTGTGATATTTTATATCAAAGAGCCCTGGTTAAAATGAAGCTTTCCTTCACACTCCCAGACTTTGCTTTTTTCCTCACAGACTCAGGACATTGAGTGCCTACGTTCTGCTCTGGGAACAAGGCACTTGCTGGTGTTTTGTTGTTAGAGCATCACAAATGGACAATTCAATTCACCTATCCAGCGCTCTGCTTGCTTTGGTCCAGCTCCAGAGACAGACCTATCTTGTCTGTCTATGTATTCTGATATGTGCTATGAAGGTGAAAAGAAAGAGCTTTAAATATTCCAGTGCATTGCCTCAGCTCTTTTCCTTGTTTGGCATGTTGGAACCTTCTTTTTGGGAGCAGCATCCGTTCACAAAAGGTTGCATTGGGATCTAGCTGCGTTGCTCTCTGAGCTAATCTGGGTTGCAAATTAAATCCTCCGGAAGAAGCTACAAATGTTAATGCAAATACTGATGCAATATACTTACCATTGCTTCCACAAACATCTCTCTTTCCTGCTCAGCAGAGAGAGGCACAGGAGACTCTGGGCATAAAGAAGTTTTCCATGTGTTTCATTGACTTCCCCTCCTTACTTCCTCAGTCATATTTTGGCAGTCTGTGTTGGATCCTCTTTTGCGGCACAATGCTTTTCTTGTGTGCACCTCTTAACTTGAACCCCCAAGTACAGTCCCCTCCAATATACCATTTAGCTACAAAAACATACTGTTTCTTCCCTCTTCTGCTCAAAGCTTTGTGTGTTTCTGCTTTTGCTTTCTTGTCTTGTAAGTCATTTCTAAATCTTCTGTCATCTCTGTTCTGCTGTACATGACAAATATCTATTGCTTCATAGGGTGGGGGGAGAAAACATAATGGCTACCTTTCCCACATACAGATCCTTCAAAAACTACTTGATGTTGGCCTGGTGTTCAAGGCCAGGTTGGACAAACTTGGGTGACATGGTTTAGTGTGAGATATCCCTGCCCATGGCAGGGAGGTTGGAACTGGATGATCTTAAGGTTGTTTCCAACCCTGACTATTCTATGATTCTGTGGCCTCAGCACAGCCATGGAAGTTAAGTCACTGTTAATCTGAGTTTAAAATTACACAAATTGTGTTTAAAAATACACAATAAAAGTATATTAAGACTGAACTAGACACATTTCATAAAACTAGTTTTCCTAGGAATAAAATCTGTCGTGTATCAATATATCTATTTTTAATGGATCCGTTTCCTAAATCTTCACATTTAAGAGCCTGAAACCTTTTGTTCTCATACCAAGCACAGTAATGCTCCAAGGAAATCCCAATGATTAGACACTCTTGCAGTGAGCGCATGTATACTTATTGACATTTGCTAATTAAATTTGTTCAAACAAGCAGGGTATACCCTAAAGAAGTTGCAAAGTAAATGTGGGCTTGAGAAGGAGGAAGTGTTGGGAGGGAGTAATAGTGGGAATATAATAATTATTTCTTTCTTGTGATCTATTTAAAAGGCAACTAAAAAAAAATTGCAGAAGGCTTTGAAATGCAAAATATCCTTTTATCAATGGCTTAAGATTTATCCTGAACAAGCAGGAGAATCCCAGCCTTGTGCATCCTGAAAAATTAAAACCACAGGATATCTGAATTTCAGCATGGGTGCAGAGTAAGATACGGATTGGCAAAAACAAGCTGAATCAGTTTATATCATCCTTCACAGTGAGCACCTATAGGAAAGTTCCTGTTTCTTGTGATTTAACTATTGATCAGCAATTTCATATTGAAAGTTTATAGTAAAGTTGTAAAAAAAATTTGGTTTTCTTTCTTGTTCAAGAAAGGAGCATTTTTCATTGCATTTTGTGCCTTTAAATGTAGCCTTTTAGAAAACGACAGGCAGTGAAATATCCCTTTTCAGTATTTCCATAAAAGATGAAAAATTCTTTCTTAGGTATGACACTCAGCTGATCAGTGTGCAATAGCACTTGCACATGCACACTGCTCCTCTGTCTTACTTTAAAGTATTGTATCTTTTCCCTCTTTTCTCTCCTTCTGCTCTTCTCACTTAGATATGAGACCCTGAGTCACCTGAAATAGCTGCTCTGACCTCCCTTTGTAGACAGCACAGACAAATAGGCAGCTTTGGAGCATAGATCAACCTTTTAATGTGCCTTTTTAGGATTAAATTAATTTGAAGTCCTATTTCTAATTAATTAAATGGGAAGCTAAATAACTGCCATTTACATGTGGGAGTAAGTGGTCTGATGGATATCATGCAAGTTGCCTTTATCTCTCTACCGTCTAGGACATGTCCAATATAGTTCAAGATGCAATTTCTCTTGAACTAGGCACTGGTAGTTGGTGCTTTTTCAAGTCCCTTATTACCTCCTGTCAATATAGAGAGTCAATATCATTCATGTCCCTGAGCAATATTTCCTGTGTGAGAAAATCTGTATCTGACTAAGCCTATGAATCCTCCTGTCTCTGAACTAGGACAAAAGACATGTCAGTTTTAATACTAACACGTTGTTGGAATGTTCCCTACATCTCTAGTGCTGCCACATTTTACTAGCTTAAGCTGAATACTTCAGGTTCATGAAATTGCTGTCACACACTGTATAAATTTGCCTTTGCCCATCCTAGAGATGTAAAACACGTCAGATGGATAGCACCAAGAGTGAGAAGAATTTTTCTTGACAGACAGCTGTGCTTCCTAATTTGGGGCTACTGAGGTTTCAAATCAGTGTTCAAAATGAGACAATAAGAAACTGTGAGGGGAGGCTGATACCCCAGGAGGGTTGTGCTGCCATTTGGAGGAAGATCAACAGCTTGGAGGGATGGGCTGACAGGAACATCACAGCACTCAGCTAAGTGAAGTGCAGAGTCTTAAACATGGGGAATAGTAACCCTATGTGCCAGCAGTGTGCCCCTGCAGCAAAACCAGGGCCACATTAGCTGGAGTAGCCAGCAGGTAAAGGGAGGCGATCCTTCCCCTCTATTCAGCATGGAGGAGACACATCTGGAGTTCTGTGCCCAGCTCTGGGCTCCCCAGTATGAGAGAGACATGAACATACTGGAGAGAGTCCAGCAAAGGATCATGAAGCTGATGAAGGGGCTGGAGAACTTGTCAGATGAGGAGGGGCTGAGAGGGATGGGACTATTCAGCCTGAAGAAGAGAGGCTTGGAGTGGCGGGTCTTACCAGTATGTGTAAATACCTGATGGGGGGACTAAAGAAGAGGGACCCAAGCTCTTCTCCACAGTTCCCAGTGCCAGGACAAGGCAAAAGGCAGAAATGGAAACACAGAAAATTCTGTTTAGATATAAAACTTGTTTTGCTGTGGAGGTGGCTGAGCACTGGCACAGGCTGTCCAGAGAGGTGGTAGGGTCTATATTAGATATTCAAAACCCACCAAGACATAGCCCTGAACAACCTGCTGTTGGTGACTCTGCTTTGAGCAGCAGGTTGGACACCATTGTCTTCAGAGGTGCCTTCCCACCTCAAGCATCCTGTGATATGATGAGCAAAGCTCAAGGTGACACACTGAGGCCAACCAAGCTTGTGCTTCACATGCAGAGTTCAAGGCCTGCTTATGGCAGCCTGCTGGCAGCATATGCTGACACTGCTTCGTTTTAGAGAGCATCCTCCTGGGGCTTGCACCAGCAGTCCTGCCACTCTGAGATGTAGGACATGAATGAAGTCAGGTGATTTGATTCCTTTTGGGATTCCAGCTGTGGGTGAAGCTCTCTGTGCATGCCAAATCTGTGCTCAGGATCAAGTTTTGCAGACTGCAGATGCCTTTGCTGCAGCAAAAGACTGAATAAAACCCTCTTTTCATTGGACTAAACGTAACAGGTTTTGAGAATCCCTTTAGAAATTTGTTTAAAGCAACTATTGTCTAGAAGAAAACAATCCCACCATGTGGCAGAGGCTGATTTATACATTGCACGGAGCTCTGTGCTACCTGTAACTTACTTCATTGTTTCAACTCCTCTGCAACATGCCTTCAGCCGGTCCTGCCGAATGTGCGTTGCATAGCGAATCAGTCTTTACAAAGCTTTCCATTTCCACAGGGACAGAGGCTGCAGACATTCCAATGCATAAAACAATATGGACTTAAACCTTTCTCTCCACGTATTAGATACTCTCCATTTATTCACTATAGCTCAGAATGCAGCAGGTGGTGTAGGGAGAACTCCTGCAATTCTCACTGCCATATTCTTTTATGAAGATTAATGAGCAGAGAAGTGAGCGGGAGAGCTCAGCAATCTGTTAAATCAGGGTGTTCAGGCCTGTTTGTAACAAGCAAATGTGTCCGGGGACAAAGTGATACAGATGAGAGGTGTTAAGATACGTTCACTGATTTCAGAGATCTGCAAACAAAAATTCTGCTGTAATCTGTCATTCATTTTGATTATGGATTACAACCAGCAGCAGAATATATCTTTGGAGGGTTTTCTTTTACTGCCAGGGTGAAATGCAGACTCTGTGGACTGAAATAAGCTCTTTTATTTTAAACATGGAGTGAGCAGAGGAGAATCGTTTGGAAGCTTCAAGGTTTTAGGGTTTCTTTTACTTTATTTTTTGCAAGCAATCATTAAATTAAAAGATTGAAACTAGGTGAAACATGAACCCTTTTTAATAAAAGGCCTGTTTACATTAAATGCCTAAATTGTTTCTCCATGCTGCAAACCAAACTGCAAGATCAACACTTGACATGTTTGGTGAGTTCAAAAGGTTGCAATTAAAATAATATATGTAGTGTCTCTGACACTAAATGTTTCTTGCTTAGCTGCTTGCAAAAGCTGTGCTTCCTAGTTAACAGAACCAAATTATAGTTATATATGCTGGAATAATGCTATGCCTGCTTAAATGAGAATTCCCTGAGTGATTACCATTGCAGAAAGCAGTGGTGGAGCTGGGCAGACAGGCATTCACCCTCCCCTTCATCTCGCTAGCTCCTAGCCCCAGTGGAGATCCATGGTGACACTGTCCATGTGTAAACCCCAGGTCAGCTCTCTTGGGTACCAGGGCAGAGCATCCCCACCACCTCAGTGCTCGCCCTGTCTGGTTAACTCCTCAATAGGAACAGTGGAGTGGTGTGAACAGCAAGAAGTCCCATTAGAGCCAGTGGCCAGGCATGGGCAGTAAAGGACCATTCCTTGATCACATTGTGTAAATGGAAGAGGACTGTTCACCCTGGGATTAGGTTAGGAAGGGTCAGGACAGTCTCTTCTTTAAAGAGTATTCTACAGTAGAAGGAATGGGACTCTACCATGTGCACGTGCAAGGCAATCTGTTCCTTTCATTAGATGGTGATCTTATTCTGAATTCCAAATTATTAAATTCAATAGTCCAGAAAGAGAAGGCATGTTAACTGATGCCTGCGAATGTGAGGGTTTCTGGTCTGCTCACATGCTCCTGCAAGCGGTATCAAAGGACACACATCAGTGTCTGTATATTCTCTCATTGGTGAATAGATGTCTGGTTTTTTGTGAATTTATCAGACTGGTTTTGTTCTCTTATCTTTCAGATGAGGACCTGGTATTAGGGCTACCATGGGCCAATGTTAGCTCATGTGCTGCTTTTCAGCAACATGGTACAGATGTAAGATACTGTTTTCTGCTTCCCTTTTTCTGCACAGTGAGCGGTTATTGTGACAGCTATTTTTTCGTTGTTCATAATGTTCATAACAGAAATTGCAGACAGATTCTGACATATGTTGCTTATAACTGTTACAGACACTTGCTTTCAAAAAACACCTCTTGAAATAAAATCATTTTTATGGTCAAAGAAACATTAATTTCATGAGGTGGATGATGGAAAACTTCCTTTATGGCACTTCAGTTCAGTGGCACAAATATATAGACTAATACATTTATGTATGTGTAGATACTTTTTTCAAAATGAAGAATTTTTACTGCCATCTGTACCAAAGTGATACGTTAAGGTTGTAAAATAGGATATTAATCCCATGAAATTAATTTTTCATTGTCTGTATGTGCATATGTGTGCTTGATTGCCTCTTTGGTAGTCAGAACAACAGTTTTACCTGTGAGCAATTCAACGTAGTAATGAGACTTTTCAGGTATGAAAATGCATCTCACTTCGTTCTCACTCCCTGTCGCATGAATGGGAACTGACTGTAACTGAGGTGT